>SNQJ01S0055691.1:45914-63515 GCA_010110895.2 Picea sitchensis
CTCAGGAAGATTCAGATCATGTCCAGTCTAAGGCAGATAAGGCAAAAAAATTCATTGAGTACATTCAACACATCCGCCAACAGGTTCATGAACTCTTGGACAGAGCCAATGCTAAGTACAAGCAATGACATGATCAACATCGGGTGCCACACAACTTCCAAGTGGGCGATAAAGTGTGGTTGCATTTGCAAAAGGAGCGCCTCGCTGGACCCCACCGCAAGCTTCGTGCACTTCGATATGGACCGTACACCCTCACCAAGGCTGTAGGGGAAAATGCCTTTGAGCTTAGCATTCCACCATTCCTTGGTCTGCACCCAATGTTCAATGTGGACCGCCTTTGGCCCTACTTTCCACCTCTATTAGACACATCCAACATGGAAGAACAACTCACACCAACAAAGTTAAATTTAGACTGCATGGAACAAGCCAGAACTGATCAGATCATGGATACACAGATCAAGCACACCCGAAAACAAAGGATACCACTATATCGAGTTGTCAAAGCAGGCCAACTCCTTAACCAAGGCAAATGGCTCACCAGGGACCAAGTTCAACAGAAGTTTCCTCATCTCATGGAGGAACTCAACGCAATGGGAACCATTGCTTCCTAAGGGGGTAGGAATGGTCTGGGTGGATATTGGTGGCCACCCACCTATTCCACTTGGACCCCCACCATTGCTTCTTTCATTTTTTCAGTTTTCGCACGGTTTACTATTTTTAGCAGTTTTTTCGGGTCCTGAACTTTTGGGGCCATTTTGAGGCCCTAAATGATTTTTTTTGGGTATGTTTCTATTACAAAATAGCATCTAACAATGTTATTCTATCTTGAGTGTTGTAGGCCTCGGATAGATCTTTCCAATGAGCTATCATATGCCTAAAACGGAGATCGTATGCAAAAGTTACGACCCCGGGAAGTTGATGCACCAACTTACCCAAACGGGGTCCACATGACTTTTGGCGCTTCATCTCCCAGGGTTAGGTTTTTGGATGTCTAGGACTTTTGGCATTCCCGTTTATTGTAAAAGGGCCTTCAGAGCCTCATTTTAATCACCTTCTCATGGATGCGAGTAGCGGCCACATCTCTTCTCAGAGATAAGCTACCAGCGCCCTAGCTAGTTTTTTTCCATTCTGTCTGTAAGCATATTTCATTCATTTGTTATTAATGAAATGAAGTCGTATTTCCACTGCATCTTTGTGTTTATGTGTATTTCTGTATTTCATTGTGTTCCTACATAAATCCGGATCACTCTGTCAGGTTGTGCAGTCCTCATGACGTCAGACGTGACCCAGGCATAGTTATGTTCTTTACAGGAAATATTGCCCATAAGGAAGCTTCGGATCGTAAGTGCGCCTTCATGGCTGCTGTCTACAATGTTTTCCATTTATAGGATGAGGAAAGGTCTCAACTACTACCCACAATCTTCAATAACTATCTTCGTTGGGATTAAGACTGGGCCTGACACCCATAATTGTTCTCGGATGGTTCCAATGACTTCTGGGAGTCTGTCTTGATGCCTTGAGGCCATGAATGGTCTTTTTCTGTGACCAATGTGAGATTTTCATATGGAAATTTGATAGTGTATGCACAGGGGTGATGTGGAGTGAGGTGCTTGGCAAAACTCGAATGTCCCAACGATTGAGCGACGACCATGTGGAAGGAAGCGATTGGGGGGGGGAATGGTTGGGACAAGGTTGTGGTAGCAAGGGAAAGGAAGAGGTGGCAGAGGAACGAGGGAGGTGTGATAGGAGGGGAGGAGGTGACATGCAAGGGATATTGGAATGTGAGTGGGACAGGTGTTGGGAGGTGAGAGGAGGTATCAGGAAGGGATATTTGATAGGTGGAGAGAGGGTGCTTGAGCTTCTTAGGCCTCCAATCTTTTCATTTTCCCTGTGAAAATCATGGGCATAATGCCACATTATTTACACCATAATGCAATTGAGGGTAAACCTAAATTTCTGTCTGATTCTTAAGAAACAGTCTGCAGATCCTTGTGTTAACATATAGGCTCCATGGGGGATAGAGACCTCCCTGTGAGGCTCTAAGAACTCCTTTTTCAGTTTTAGTTCCTTAGTATTGGGTTGTGGAGTCACTTATAAAAAACAAAAACAAAATAAAAATGATATTTACAATGACATGGGAAGCCACTCATGGCTTAAGTAAAAAACTTCTTCAGAAAATGCCCATTTACTGGGCTACCAAAAACTTCAGTATCCTCCAAATCCTGCAACTTGTAAGTGTTATTTGAAAATACCTCAGAAATTTTGAAGGGGGCGATCCATAAGGCCTCAAATTTTCCGTGCTTGCCTTTATCTTGTTTAGGTGCATCCCACTTGAGTACTAGATCTCCCAACTAGAAATCCTTTTTGTTTATCTTCTTGTCAAAGGCCTTCTTGATCTTCTATTGATGGTCATGTGCTTTTTCCAGTAGTTTCTCCCTAGTCTGCTGCACTTCTACCAACTATTGTATTCTTCTAATCATATCATTTGGTTCTCCCTGGTAATCTTGGAAGAATTTTGCCACGTGCAAGGAAAGCTGAGAAGGAAATATGACCTCAACTCTATACACAAGCTGGAAAGGAGAGACACCAAGAGATCTCTTTGTTGTTACTTTGTCAGCCCATAAAGAAAATTTAAGCTTTGAATCCCATGCCTTCTTTTTGTCCTCTAACAGTATTTTGATGATATTAATAAGGCTCTTGTTAGAGGACTCTTCCAGTCCATTACCTTGGGGGTAGTAAGGAGTAGAGTGAAGCAATGTGATTCCAAACTGTTCACAAAAATTAATCAATGGTTCAACCTTAAAAGTTGAAGCATTATCAGTGACAATTCTGTTTGGACAACCAAATCTTGCCACAATATCCTCAAGAAAACCACTGATTGCTTTGTGGGAATAATTTCTTGTGGGGATAAATTCTATCCAATTAGTAAAGTATTATGTGGAAGTCAAGATCCATCTATGTTGACCACTTGAAGTAGGGTGGATTTCCCCAATAAAATCTAGGCCCCATTATTGAAAAGGTCATGAAGCTACCATAGGATTCAATCAAAAAGACTTGATCTGTAGATTTCTATAAAACTTCTGACACTTAACGCAAGCCCTGATTTTAGAACAAACATCAGTGAAGAGGCTAGACCAAAAATATCCAGCCCTGAGAATCTTGTAGGCTGTGGTTCTCCAGAATTGATGCCCCCCACATAAACTGTCATGAAAATCATACATGATATTTTGGGCTTCTTGTGGGCCTATACACCTCAATAGAACTCCTAAAGGGTCTTTCCAATATAAGACTTAATCAATCAGAAAATATTTAATTGATTTGAGCTTTAAATCTCTTACCTGCTCTTTTCCATGCCATCAGGAGGCTGCAACTTCTGTAGAAAAAATATAATGTCCTTGTACCAAGTCCATCCTACCAATGGGGATGTGACTTGAGGATATTCATCATATAACTCAACTTGTTGATTCTATGAATAACTATTGATGAAATTGACCCCCAAGGATTTCTAATTAGATTCAGCCAACAACCTAGCTAAACCTTGGCCTTTAACCAATTTGGTGGGCTTTATTTCAAGATCAAATTCAAGGATCTTGGCAATCCACTTGCTCCTTCTTCCATCTATGTCAGGCTGAATGAGGATCTCCTTCACAGAAGCTGAAGGGACATATGAAATGACTTTTGAATGTAGCACATAAACTATGAAAGCTTTGAGATCTTTAACCAAAGCATATCCCTGTTTTTCCATGATGTCATACTATGTTAAATGAAGCAAAATAGAAAATCAGAAACTTCTTGGAGTAGTCAGGATTGATCAGCACATGTGCTTCAATCAAGGCCTTCTTTATTTGGTCAAGAGAGTTACGAGATTCAGCAGTCCATTTGATTTCATTTCCTTTCTTCAACATGGCTATGATAAACTTTACCAACTCAACAAAATTTGAAACAAACCTTCTCAGAAAATTATTTTTCCCCAAAAAAGACTGAACTTCTTTATTGGATCTAGAGAGCGACAAAGATTGGATAGCTTCTACCCTTCTTGGATCAATATTTACCCCTTCATCTGACACAATGTGCCCCAAAAATTTCCCCTCTTTCATGGCAAATAATGGCTTCTTGGGATTTAAAGAGAGACCAATTTTTTTGCATTTCAAGAAGACTCTTTTTCAGATGATCATAATGTTATTTATCAGATTGTGAGAACATTGTTATGTCATACAAATAAATGACCACAAACTTGTCATTTTCTCCAATAAAATCTATGTCCATGGCTCGCTGAAAGGTTGCTCTTGCGTTCATCAATTCAAAGTGCATCTTAGCGTACATGAATGTACCCCAAGGAGTGGTGAAGGTTGTCTTCTCTGTGTCTTCAGGTAAGACAGAGACTTGATTGTAGCCAGAAAATCCATCAATCATAGACATCTTGGATGCCCCTATCACCCTTTGTAATATGTGTTCCATCTTGGGCAAGGGGTACTAATTATCTTTTTTAGAGCTTCTGTTTAGATTTCGGAAATCCACACAAAGTCTGATTTCTCCATTCTTCTTTCTTACTGGGACCAAGTTGGCCACCCATTAAGAGTACCTCAAAGGAATGATAATTTGGGCATCCAAAATATTTTCACCCTCCTTCTTCATAATGGGCAAGAGGATAGGATTTATTTGTCTCAACTTCTTCCTAAATGGCTTGGACTCTTCCTTCAATGGGATCTTGTTCTCAATGATACTTGTGTCATATGTCCTGAGATCTTCATATGTCCAGGAAAAGACATCAACAAACTCCTTTAACATCTTAGGATATTCGACCCTTTTCTCTCTTGACAAGATGCTTGACAACTTGTCAAATTTGGGATCCTTCTTTGTACCAATATTGTACTTAGATACTTCATCATCATCAACTGAACCTATAAAATTTACTTCCACATCATTCCCATCAAAAAATATTTCCAAAGGAACTAGTCCCTTCAGAATGTGGTTGCTAGGCAACTGAACAATATGGTGATTAAAAATTTTATTTAAAAATACATCAACATGAGGGCTACTTTCAGAATCATGATCCTGATCAATATGTAATGTAGAGAACTCATCAACAAACTCAAGAAACTTTTTGATTTCATTATCATCCTCAAACACATTCCAATGCTTGATATTGTCAGGTACGAAGGGTCTATATTTCACCCCTACATCATACTTGAGTTTAGGTGGTAATGGGACCTTGAAATGGCTTGTTGAAACAACCAAGGAATCAGCCATGGTATTATCCTTGAAGAAATGTTGAAAGCTAGGAAGAAATTGTCAACTAGGTTCCATACTTCATTTATGTAAGTCTTCAACCTAGGGTGCTTAGCTTGATAAATATTTTTGATCTGATGAAAAATTAGTTCTGCATCCACAAATACTGATAGCTCTTCAATCCCTGTGTATTTTGTATCCCTTAAACCCAAAAGAAGAGCTTCATACTCTGCCACATTATTTGTAGCTTCAAATTATAGCTTATAGGACAAAGGTATAGTCTCTTGACAAGGTGAAACAAAGACCACTCCAACACCAACACCTTCCTTAGAAGAGGCTCCATCAAAGAACATCTTCCAAACAGAGGTAGTTGGAGGAGGAATTTCACAAAGAGTAATGGATTTTTTTATTTATTTCAAGAGGAGGTTTGGGAGTATTAGTGAGTTGCAATAGGTTGGATCCCAAATCAATGTCAATAGAAAAAATAGGATGGTTGGTGGGGTCTATTTCATCACTAATGATGTAGGACAACTGAGATTCCCTGTAAAGTCTTCTATGCTCACTGCCAAACACAGGAATGGTGGCATATGTGAGGTCCATTTGCAAATTTCCCTCAAGTTATTTTATCAAAGATCTTGACAATAACATACCAAACATGGGGGGTACATCAGCCACTACAATGTCCATGACCACACTTTTCATGCGCAACTGAAACAAGGTCACAACCAGATTTTTGATGACCCTGAGACACCTTACTTTCCTAGAGTCAAAATAATATAAGTCATGGTAGGCTTTTGTGATTTCTAATCCAAGTTCATCCATGATTTCTTTGGGCATGATATTATGAGATGCCCCTGAGTCCATCAAACAATTATGCATCACCTTATCATGTATGTTTAGTGATGTATAGAAGGGAGGGGATGAATCATCTTTATATTCTATCAAAGGGCCTAAGATGACTGCTGGATTTTCATCCTGAAGATTAACTGAGTCAGTGGTATTTGAGTAGAAATCACACAACAACATTTTGGAAAGATATTTTTTCACTTATTCAATTTTTATCAATTCGGAAAATGGCACATGGATTTTGATTTTTTGGATCTCATTTTCATAACTAAAGGAAGGTGGATATTTTAGAATCTCCTTGACTTCTGGGATAAGATCCTCAACCAAAAATGGAGGGCTTTGAGAAAATTTCTCTTTGCTACCAACTGTCACAGCCTTGGAAGATTTTTCTGTTTTTATGGGCTGATCAGAAGCATTAGTCTTTTCCCCTTTCTTTTTAGACCTCAAATCATATCTACTAGGATTCTCTTTTTCCTTCTCTCCCTTACTTAATTCATTTATTTTATTATCCATTAAGGACTTCCCATAAGTAGATTGGGTTAAGTGAGGGGATGGAGGGGTGTCACCCAAGCAACGGATATCATGATCATCTTCTTCATATTCTCCTTCCTCGTCATCCAAAAGGTTGTTTTGTAAGGGAGTTTGGATCTTTTAGTCATCCCTTTCTCTTTTTCTGGGATCTCTTGTGAGAGTCTGAGGAGCATTATTAGGTCTCCTGAAACCACCTCTGTTATAAACATTTTGTGTATTTCTATAGGTCTGTTTTCCCTCAAACTTTAACTTTTTCGTCTCAGCAGAAAGGGATTTTACTAATTTAGTAAGTTCATCAACTTGGGGGTGGACAATAGAGGAATCAGAGGTTGAGGCTTTAGTTCTACACTTTCTCCTGTCCTTATTGGATTTCCCTATAAGTTGATCAGATGCCACTTTGTTAGATTCTACCTCCACAGTCGCATATTTCATATGAGCTAAGGAGGCAAATCTCCTTTCTCTCAGTAAAAGGCAAAAATCAGGGTCAAAAGCATCGACATAGGTGATTTTGGTAGAGGTCTCTGTAGGATTTATCTCAGGAGGGATTTTATTGTACATTTTGTTGAATCTTTGTGAGAAATCAGAGACAAACTCTCCTTATTTCCTCTTTAAAGATCCAAATTCTCTGATATAATACAAAAATTTCTTTTTTTCCCCTCACTACCTCAAAAAAGAATAATCTAAAGCCTCAATCCCGATGATATATCGAGGGGGAAAATCCCTAAACCACTTTCTAGCCTCACCATCAAGGCTATGAACAAAAATACTCATCCATACATCTTCATTCCCAATGGTATGGTTGTCTGTATAACTACAAAAGGCTTCAAGATGTTCTTCTACAACTTTGTCTCCCTCACCTGTGAACTTGGGAAACTACTTAAGGTATCCATCTGTTGGGAGAGCATTCAGAGGCCGAGGCAGGACAAGAGGGGCATACCTAGTAGCTACTATAGCTTCCATTCTAGTTCTGGGGGGATTAGCTCCTGCCATTTGTATGTGAACTAGAGGAGAACCCAAAGGGGATGGATTTGGGCTATGTGAAACTGTGATAGTGTTCCTAGGAGGTTAAGGCAAGGGGCTTGAGGGAACAAAGTCTCTCCTTCCGCAACTGCAAAAAATCTAATATGAGGAGGAGTAGGAAAGTATTCTAAGGTCAAATATCTCTCCTTCCACTTCACAATTTTGTGGGAGAAAGGGGTGTCAAAGATCTCTCCTTCCAAACCAAGAATAGGAGGGGAGAAATCGGCAGGAAAACTCCCAAAACTTAAATTTATTGAAACTCCAATAGTTTTTATAATAGGAGAATCATAAACAATTACTGGAGTTTATAAAGAGGGATTATGCAAATTATCAGAAAAACTCGGTACATCAGTAGAGGTACCTTTTTAAATGATCTTTCCCTTTCTAATAATTTTCTTTGGGTCAGCTTCATATGTTGCTAGAGGCAACAATGAAGTGGACCTCATATGTCTGCCTTTAGGAGCAATAACTAAAACAGTGGAGTCGAAACAGTGGATTCGCCAAGTGAAAGTTGCAATCTTCAATGGTAATGATATCTGATGCACCTTCAGAATCATAGATTCTTTGTCATTCTATCACAGGGAAATGTCTTCAATTCGTTCCCCGGCAGTGACGCCAAAAATGTTAGCACTATAATTCACCTTTAGATTGCATTGAAGGTAAGCCCAATTCCCATCAGTTTATATGTCACGGGTAATTGAGTTTTGAGTGGTCAAATGGAGAAAACTCAATAATAATAGTGTTCTAACTCAGAAATATGGACTAGCATTCACCAGCCATTGAGGTCTTGAATCAAATTCAGTCAGTAAGTTGGATTAAGGGTGAGTAGGAGGAATATTTAGTGAGGAAGGTGTAGAGGTCTTCTATGAACATCATATTTTCTAGCAGCTCAAGGAGGAAAAACTTAAAAACAAGGTCCTCTTGGATTCAAATTTCAAGGAAGCTAGAAGAAATCATAACAGTACTATAATCAAACATTTATCATAATACAGTTACAACAATTCATCTGAATCAATCAAACATGAACTCTCTCAGTATCAGAGGAAAATAATATGGAGTAAGAATGTTGACTTAGATTGACCAAGATGTCTCAAAAACAAATACACAACCAAAGAACCAATTTCTCTCAATCAAAATATTACAATAGTAGGGAGCCTAGCTCAACCATTCGACCTTAAATAAATATCAAAACTGCCTATATATACTAAAATGATGCAACCACCAGGAATGTGATCAGATCACTGCCTTCAAAGCCCTCAGTCGGTTCCCATTCTGTCAGGTTGTGCAGTGCTCATGATGTCAGACGCGAGCCATACATAGTTATGTTCTTTATAGGAAAAATTGCCCATAAGAAAGCTTCGGATAGTAAGTGCGCCTTCATGGCTGATCTCTGCAACGTTTTCCCACAAGTGCGAGGTCTCAATTGCTACCCACGATCTTCAATAACTGTCTTCATTAGGATTAGAACTGGGCTTGACACCCATAACTGTTCTCAGACGGTGCCAATGACTTCTGCGAGTCCATCCTGATGCCTCGAGGCCATGAATCGTCTTTGTCTGTGACCAATGCAATATTTGCAAGTGGAAATCTGATAGTGTATGCACAGGGGTGATGTGGAGCGAGGCGCTTGGTGAAAACTCACATGGCCCAATGAGTGAGAAATGACCATGTGGAAGGAAGCAATTGGGGGGAACGGAGGCTGGGACGAGGTTGCGGTAGCAAGGGAAAGGCAGAGGTGGCAGAGGAAGGAGGGAGGTGTGATAGGCGGGGAGGAGGTGACGTGTAAGGGAGATTGGGATGTGAGTGGGACAGGTGTCGGGAGGTGAAAGGAGGTATTGGGAAGGGAGATGTGATAGGTGGAGAGAGGGTTCTTGAGCTACTTAGTCGTCCAATCTTTTCGTTTTCCCTGTGGAAATCATGGGAATAATGCCACATGATTTACACCCTAATACAATTGAGGGTAAACCTCAATTTCTGTCTGATTCTTAAGAAACTATATGCAAATCCTTGTGTTAACAAAACCTAATGAATGGTCACTAATTTACCTCTTCACAAATACATACAACATGTTTCCTTACCTTCAACTGAAATCAACAATTAGGTGTTCTTTAGTTTGAGTGAACATGGTGTCTTAGACAAACCTCAAATCCTAATCTTATCATTATCCACTCTTAAATAGCACAACTATATTCAAGTGGGTTTTTAATTGTAAGGATAATATAAATAATTCTAAGTTTCTTCAAATTCAACCACTAAGTCTCAAATGTAGATGGTTTTGGTGAGTATTTGGATCATTATCCTCACAATTCTAGCCTAAATAAAATGTTGGTTTTGGCCCAAAGTGGGGAATTTTAATTTGTTGAATGAATTTTAGGGCTGAGCTTGGTAGTATGAATAAGTTAGTTGACTTTTGGTGTGACTTGTGTGCATGTCTGGTGTGTACAACAATAATATATTGCTAACCAAGATTGTTACTAATTAAGAAAAGAGTCTAGATAAATTTCCACACATCTAGGTCATCATTTTGGGAAGAGAACAAATATTGGAGCAATGTTAACCATTCGAGTGAGGCTAACATAGTGATAAATATGCAAAATTGAACTACAAATTTATGCCTGTAACTATGTTATTTTAGTAGGCACTTTTATATCAATTCATGTATATATCCAAATGGATAATTATAGATATTGCATAAAGAAACTTTACACATGTTACAAAAGCTCAACATAAGCATTTTAAGTGTTCACTTCATCCAGAAAGTAGAATTTAATTAATTTCAATAATAATTAGTATGCCTCATCCATTTAAGTTTAACTTAATTTCTCCCAATAATAATAATAATAAATTATTTTCACCAATATTGCATTTGGTTATATTATCTTGATTCTAGGTTTCTTATGGCATGGATAAACAACCAAGAAAGGTAGTCATGAATCCCAACATTTCATTTGGTTTTCTTCTTATTTTCTTTTTATGTCTTTTGGTGTCAATAAACAACAAAGAGAGAAAAAAATTATTGGGTTTCTAGATACCTTGAAAAATAAACATTGAGTTCAATAAAAGATATGAAATTTCCATATTTCATTTTGGTAATATACAAAATTAGATCCAAAAGAGGATAAAAGGTCATCAAATATGTATGATATAGCTACATATACCTCTATGATGGAGGCATATACAACCAAGGTAAAATATTTCAAAAGCTCATATTCAATGGATGAAAGAAAAGCCATGTCCTCCGCGCACCTAAAGATAAATCCAAGATATCTTTGGTAAGTGTTAACCAAGCCAAGAAATTGATTAGTTCTAGTGCAAAGTTTGTATTGCTTTTATGAAGAGAGAATCAACAAGGGGATGAATAAATAAAATTAAAGTCATCTCTAGAGGGATTTATTAAAGAGACGAAACATTAGTTGGAGGAGTTGTTGCAAGCATACAAAGAAGTGTTTTAGGATCCTAAAGGGTTTCCACCTAAGAAGGGAGTGGAGCCTGATATATAGTTGTTTCTTGACTCCCCATTGCCAAATATTGGGTGTTATAGATAGTATGTTTTGGAAGCGGATGAAGTGAGGTGTTGGCATAAGTTCATTATTCACTAGCATTGCCCACAAAATTTAAAATGTCCTCATTGCGAAGTTGTTATCTCATAGGGGTTTGAAGATATGCCTCATATTAAATTGCACATTTTCATCCATAGTTTCATTTTGGTGTAGTTTACAATAGGTTAGTTGATGTGTACATGTGCAAATTAAGAAATGAGAATGAGATTAAAGTTGATATCATATTATAAAGCAATTTTGTTTCAATTGAATTTATCCTTTATAATTTTGTGTTTAGGGTTTTTTGGTTCCCGTTTTGTGTTTAAAGGATAATGAGTTTCATATGCATGGGATATTAATTATTTAAAATATGAAATCTATATTAATCAAAGGTTTTAGGGTTGTTTGTTAGGATTATTTTTTGACACTCTTAGAGTTTTAATCAATGCTACAATATTAACTTTGTGCAAGAAGTATAGGGCTTAGAGGCTATACTTTATTATATATTGTCATGGTTAAATCCTCATTTGACATTCATCTATAGAGACATCGACCTAGTTTATTAAAATGGGATTTTACTTGGATCTTACTCTACACTGATTTTTTTGGGTGAGGTGTTCATGAAAATATGTCTATAATATTGTTGCAAGCATTGATTATAATAGGAAAGTAACACTACAATGGTATGTATTCTTTAGCATAAACAAGTTGGGTTTTTGGTGACTTACAATTATCTCAATTTACTTTTCAATAATCTATTTCTATATTTGTCTCCAAAAGAGTTATGAATAATTTAAAAACAAAAAATATTATTTATAGTTGAAATATAAACATTGTCACCATGATTGGTGCATTAGCCTAGGATATTGTTCAAACCACATCTTTTGGCCTTGTTAGTGGTTCCACTCAATTTGGTTACTCTATCATGGTGTGTT
Source organism: Picea sitchensis (assembly GCA_010110895.2). NCBI lineage: Eukaryota > Viridiplantae > Streptophyta > Pinopsida > Pinales > Pinaceae > Picea > Picea sitchensis. The sequence continues at coordinate 58,015 of SNQJ01S0055691.1, forward strand.
GTTGATTTATGGGATATCATGGATATTCCACCAAAACAATTGGTGACAAGAAATCTTACAAGTTTTTTGCAGAAATTTAGTTATTACAATCTTAGTGCTAAATGTTGGAATACTGAGAGGGTGAGTGAATCAATATGAGCGCTTTATACCCCTTTTAACCACAATATATATTCTTTCACTTTATCAACAATGTTCAATAGTTTATCATCAATGTATCATCTATGATTGCATTTAATAAATCATGAGTATATAATCATAAGAAACATCATATCAAATAAACGATACACCAATGTTTACATGGAAACCCAAATATAATTCATTCATAGGAAGCACCAACTTCCAAATTCTCCAGCTGCAACTGAAAGGAGGCTAAAACCCCCTATTTATAGGCTCCAACCTGAAGGAAGATACAACTCCTTGAAGTCTTTGGATCCAACCTGAAGGAGGATATAACCCCCTAATTCTCAAGCTCCAACTTTAAGGAAGATCCAACTCCCTGATTCTTTAGTTCCAACTAGAAGGAGGATACAACCCCCTTTCCTTGCCCCCTCATGTCGCCCTAAAATATAAGTGTAGACCAACTATCACTACAACAAGCACTTCCACTACCATTGACACTGTCAATATCATTGTCACTGTCACTGTCACTTACACTATCAATGTCACTATCACATCAACATGTATATTCTCATCAAACAACTAGAACCTGTACCATACCATGCATCAACCTATACCACAACTTGTATGTACATCAAACATGTAAATCAAAACATGTACCATACCATGTGCCAACCATGCATGTCAACCATCTACATCAACCTGTACCATACCATTTACATAAACTTGTAACACAACCAATGCATCAACCATGCACCAAACCTCCACCAATATTCCAATATCACCAAGGTGTGCCTCAAGAACTATGCCAACGTCAAGTGTCCAAAATGTACCTCAATCATGTGCTAAACCAAGAACCAAGCTATGCCTCAACAAGTATTGTACTGATATCAAAAGGACATGCATCCAATCATGTACTTCAAACCATGTGCCTCAACCATATACCATATCACTCATGATATGTCTCAATCATGTCGCACACCATAACATCATCAACATGTAACCCTAAAAACATGCATGTAAACATACATGTAACTTTATAACAAACCTGGTATGTGATCATAGACCTGCATACCTTCCTCATCTTCAACACCAAGAGTATCATCTTCATCAATCTTTACCTTAGTCTCACAGGACTAGTTTTTGGATTAGTCGCAAACCCTAACTTTCAACAAGCATAAATCCATACATGTAATGAATAAATGTATAAACAATTGTACACAATATTCTTCAATATTGTCTCTACAATTCCTCCAGGTTTTACTTCTTGTAACATCCTAGAAAAGGAGTTATAGAAAAAATGGAAGACCTTGTTGAATTATATCTTATTCTAAAGATCAAACTTGTAGAGAATGTTACACGTGGAATATTTGATATATGGATATGAGTATTTCACACAATATAATACAGACTATACTCTCTCCAATTCATTTGGTCTCATAGAATTTGGATCTTCTATGAAGAAGTTATGACCTTTTTACCCAGAACACTTGTTTGAGACTAGTTCCAGGACTAGCCAAAAAGCCTATCTTCCACAAAGTGTATCTCTCAAAATAAAACGACCTAGAAGCTGAAATTTATACCACCGGTACCTTGATATGTTGTCTCAATATCCTCTAGGTTTCACTATCTGAATCATTCTAGAAAAAACGTTATAGTGAAAATGGTAAGATGACCTGTAAATATCACACCTTAGAACACATCCTCCCAAGACTTTATCCTCCCTTGCAATTTAGACCTTCTTTAATTCATATTACCTCTAAAAAACACCTCATTTATCCTCGATTATCTCATATAAGAATCATTTGATCACTTAGATAGATATTCAATGAAATTGTGTGTGTATAAATCATGTGCTTATGAGAGACTTCTTGAGGTGTATTTATACTTTTTCTAATTAACCTCTTTCCTTAACTTTAGGGCTTCTTGAAATTTCTTGTTACAAGAAATTTACCCTTTCATTAAAGACTTTTAACCAACTAGGGGCTTCTTGACCATTCTTTGGGGCCTCCAACGTCACAAATCCATATCTCCCTAACCGTGAGTAACTACGTGGTGTTCCACATATCATCAGAAATGACACAATGAGTACTATCTATATATGAGTGTATTACTTGAATTTACATTGTCCTTCATGTCCAAAAACCTCATTCAACTTTGGGTACCATAACCACACCTATGGGGCTTTATGCAGACTACATCAAATGTACCCAACTAACTCACCATCAATCTTGATCATACAAGTGTTAATAAATTGTCCAACATCTCTAGACCTCTCCAAGGGTTGACAACAATCTCTAAGGGTTGACATAAATCTCCAATATCACTCTCCAAGGGTTGACATCAATGCCAACCAACTATCCAAACCGACTTTCCAACACTAAAAACACTAAATTCATCCGTGGTTGAAATAAAAGAAGGTAAAACAACAAATACCAACCCATCCACACAATCCACAAAAGATGTGCCTTTAGAAACCCAATATTAGAAAACCTAGAAAGAGGGTTAGGACAATGATTTACTCTCTTATTCTTAGACATTAGATGCAAGTACAAAGAAATATGAAATCATTATGCATTTTCCATCAACATTGTGGCCTTGTTAGTGCTCTTTTACTTCCTCTATTATACTCACAATATCCCACTCCATTGTCTTATTAACTATGGAACAATAAATCAATACAACATGAATGGAACCCATTCCTTTCTTAGGGATCCAATATTTAAAATGTCATAATAGTCATCTAGGGTTATGATTGGTTCAAAAATATTGATTAAGGATTGGTTTTGGACCCTATAGAATCCACATTCCACACATGACTAGCTCACATGTGTGAGTAATGGTAGTTGATGTGGCATCCACTTGGTGCCATGATGGTTAAAAGCATAGGTTACCTTGTAAAATGCATATATTCCTCATATGGAATTTAATTGAGGTAATATTTGCACTGTTGGAAGATCTTGATGTCTAGAACAATATTTTGGGTATAGGTGATCTCAAAATCATTGTTAATTTTATAAACATGGTTCAAAGTTATTAGGACCCAAAATAACTAAAATATTACCTAACCCTAAAATGGGTCCTAAAACTCCAATGCTCCAATTTTTCCACTCAAACTAACAAAATATATGACAAATTGTATAGTTATCCATTTCATCTCTCCCGATTTTGGTAGGATTTTGGACCCTAAAATCTTTTACTAAAGGAGGTGAGGAAAATTTTCTTCAAATTCCCCCTTAACTACCATTTGGCCTTGTTTGAAACTTGTCCTTTAACCCAAATTGATAGAGTTCTTGTTGCCATATTTCATTTCTTTGGACATATAACATTGTGTGGTCTTTTGGTACTAAGTTCTTTAAGGTAAATAAGACTTGCCATTTCTTTGGTATAACATGAAATGTTTATAGAGTTCCAAATTTTCCACATTCATTATTGAGTAAATGTGCATGTATGGATGTACATTGAGTTTGTAGTCATTATTAGTGATCACCTACCTCCAACATTTCAAAAGGACCATACCATAGAGATTTGATCTTACTATAGGAACCCTGTAGCCTTTCTTTGTTTAGATTTAGCTAGACTTGGTCTCCTAACTTGAATTTCTTCTCAATTTTGTGTTGGTCATGTTGAGACTTGTACTCTTCTTGTGACTTCTTCAATGTCTCTCATACTTGCAAATGAATATGCTTGATCTTGTCAATGCATATTTTATACTTCAATGCTTTTCTATGGTGTCTTATTTTTCTCCTCGCTATCTATATAAAACATTTAAAGGTGAAAGTGGAAAACATTAAAAGATGTTTCAAAAGGGGACTCACTAGTGAAAGTGTGGATTTCTTTGTTATAAAAGTGTTAAATATAAATTTATTTTTTGTCACAGGCCTTCAATGCTTTTAATTGTATCCCCTCAAAGTTTAAACAAATAACATGTTCACTAATTTTTTATACCCATTCATTTGTGGATGGAAAGTTGTAGATATATTCAACTTGGTGTCCATGTTCTCCTAAAGTGTAGGCCAAAAGGAATTGAAAAATATAGTATCTATGTATAAGATGATACTCATTGGTATCCTAAGGTGAACCTAGACACTTTCAAAGAACATAATCAATGCATCTTGTCCCTTGATGGTTTTTTTACAAGGCATGATAATACACATATTCTTAAACATGTCCACTAACACAAATATATAGTCATGTCCTTGCCTGGTTCAAGTTGGAAAACCACCCATGAAATCCATGGAGATTTTATCCCATGGTGTAGTTTGTATAGGTAAGGAAAGATATAAACCTTTATTTTTATTACTGAGTTTGCAAGTACATCAAAATATTCATCCTCTAATAAATTGAGCTAAATCTTGCATTCTAGGCCAATACACATACCTATGTAAGTTGGCTATTGTATTCCCAACACCAAAATGACCTACAATATTGGAGGTGTGAGCCTCACTTATACATTGCAACTTTTCTCCTTTAGGAAGAGAAAGTTTATCCAACTTGTAGAGAAAACCATATTGGAGATGGTATTATCACATTCTTCTTCACAAACATGCCCTTCTTGTTGTCGAACAACCTCCTTGGAGTCCTTATCTTTTATGTATTCCTAATTGTATACATCGTGGGTTAAAGGCTCCATCTACATAAGAGTTCCCAAAGGCGTGATATTCTATGTGTGTGGCTTCAAAATAATGTAAACCAGATTATCAATTTTCCCCTTCTTACGCTTGATGATAAGACAAAATCATTGCAAAAATCCCATCCACTTGTATTGTCTTGTTTGTTAAATCTTACTCTGAGCCGAAAATATTGAAATTGTTGGTGATCTGTGTAGATGATGTTTTCTATGCCCATTTGAAAGTGCTTCCATCTCTAAAAAACTTTCACTGAAGCCTAGATATCTTTGTCATATGTGAGGTGGTCGAGGATTGAGCCAACATTTTATAATGATAGTGTATTGGCTTACCTCCTTGTATCAAGATCACTCCCATAACATATTCACTTGCATCCATTTCCTCTTCAAATGGATTTTGCAAATTAGATATTGGGAACACTAGTGCTTGACTAATATTTTGTTTCGTCTCTTCAAAATATTTCTCTTGATTCTTTCCCTACTGGAAAATCATGTTGCTTTCTTTTATGGGATGGAATGGTGAAACCATAGCTGAAAATTATGCTATAAAAGTTTGAAGGTATTGTGCTACTCCGTCAAAGATCCTAACTTCAATGTCACTATTAGGAGTTGGCCACTTGATAATGGTTTTCATATTTCAAGATCAATCCTAAGTTACTCTCCAATTATGTACTCCAAGTACACCAAGCACTCTTGGGAAAATTCACTTTTAATAAGGTTTGTGAATAGTTGATTCTTTTTTGGGGTATCTAACACT
>SNQJ01S0055692.1:0-24297 GCA_010110895.2 Picea sitchensis
AAGCTAAATGTTCATTTCAATAAACATGGGGCTCTAGTACAACAACACAATTGAGCTCGCAACCAAGGAATATAACACTATCATGTAATTTTGAAGTCAAGGAAATGAAAACATGGGATCAAGTATATAAAAAAATGTATATACAAAGAGAGAGTACAAATAACATAGACCTTACTAGCAGAAATCTGAAGAGAAGGGATGCCACCTCTTGATAGAGATATGGGGAAGATCATTCAAAAGAGATAAAGGGACCATTTCCTTGAGAGGAAGAAAAATGAGAGATGGAGGAAGGAAGTCATCTGTAAATATAGATACCTTTCTCTCAATATTATAAGCAATAAGCTCAATCTCAGAGAGAGAAGAGGCATGAATAGGTGCAAGTATAGAAGTTTTATATTTGCATGCATTATTAGCAAAGTAGGGATCCATGGGATAAGGAGAATGAGAATGAGGGATAAAATGAAAGCTAGTCATATAGGTGACCCTAGCTCCTAACCAACCTTCATAGTCAAAACCTAAGTTAGGGAATATTGGCTCTTTGAGGTCATGGACCTAGGCTTCATATCTATGGCCAATATGAGGAAAGGAGAAGAGGGTGGAGAGTATAAAGGAACATAGGCTCGAGGTTATCTTGGGGGAAGAACCCAAGTAAGGTCCAACAAATTAGGAGGAGAATTGATGCACTTAAATGGAAGAACCTCTCAACTAGGAATAAGAAGAATGTCACATTGAATCTAATCAACTTCTCTCAAGGAAGGGGATTGTGGGCTTCTCAAAGTAGACTTGGTGTAGTCCTTCCTCTCATGAACCATACAATCATTTGTATGGTGGATACCAAACCTATAGCAATAAAACTACATGTTGGGAGTTTTGTCATATGTTAAAGGTGACAATTATTGTTTAGAAGAATGAGTGCATTAAAATGATTCCTTAAGGTCCTTCTTTTGAAGAGCTTGACACTCAATAATTAAATGAGTGTCAATTTCTTAGTATACACACTAATTCTTGGGTGAAGTGGGTTGGTCACATGTGTCAAAATTTGTATGATAATTTGTCAATATAACTACCTTGCAAAAGGAGAGGACGTGTGTGATCGTCCTCCTCTTTGGGAAGGAGGCACATAAGGTGTGCGAAAGGGTTCATGGTTATTAGACTTATAAGTTGTAGTTTGAGGGATATGATGAGGATCTCCTAGGAGAGTCCTAAGGTTCCTAAATTCTTTTCTTAGGAATTGGAAATAATTATCCACATGGAGCATGAGCCATTTACAAGTACGACATGGAAAGTATCGTTGCATGCACACTTGGACATGAGGGGTGGAAAGTTGTATGTCCACTTGAATAGAGGTAAGGGACATGGTTGTATAATAAATGTTGTGCATACTAGTTGTATGTGTCAAGTTGAAAGGAGCCATTAGGTGACTATATACTTGTCTCGTAAGAAAAGAAAAGGTTCTTATGTTTACTAGGTGATGAAGCATTGTTGAAGGAAATCCTTGGTTGGTGGATTGAATAGGGATTCCTATAGATAAATCATTTGGGTGTACATTTTTCACCATGTTCAACAGAATAATGACCAAGAGAATAATGAGACAATAAGGAAGAATCCCCACATTTTGAACAAAGATTAGGGTTCATAGGAAGGAAGGAATAACCCCCACATTTTAAAAAAAGAGAAAAGAAGGAAGAATTCATGCACCTTGAACAAATGGTAGGGTTGACAAGAAGAAAGGAAGAATTCCCACACTTTAAATGAAGAGATGAGAAGGAATAATCCCCACACTTTGAACAATTAGGGTAGGATTGATCACGGGGGGTTCACCTTGTTGACCAATATCTTATCATGTTCATTTATAAAGGGGTTTTTTTAATTGTGAAAAATAGGTTCAATATATTGCAAGTATTGTGGTGTTTGAGTGGGTTATGGGGAGGTTTATAGGTATTGGGGGGTGTTAGCACTATGTAAATTTCCTAGGATGAGGAAGAAACTCACAAAGGTAACCACATAACCACTTTATAACTGAAACTATCCCTTCCAGTTCAGAGAGAGATCTCTCTTGTCACTTGGTCTCTAAAAGATAGGTTTTCAGGGATAAAAGGCTAGATATTTGAATATATGAAGGTATTTTTAAGGTTTGTTGGTAAGAAGGAAAGGAAATTGTTGGGCAATGGAGTCAACTCTGAAAGAAAATGAAATCAGTAACTGATAGGTTGAACTCTCAAGGAAGAAAAGGATAGGTAGGCAATGATATTTCATTTTTTTAATTTGTTGTTATAGAATGTAACAAAGAGAAAAACACATAACAAAATTCAGAGCACCATTAAAGATGAATTCTAATGAGTTATGAAGAAATGTCAGTGTTCAAATTTCTTGAATCTAAAGCACCATTTTCAGATGAATTTCAGACCATTTAATTTCCAATTTAAACATATAAGTATATGTTGATGAAAGTTAAAGAAACAAGAAGAACATACATGAAAAGGAACACAAACTTCAAGTCATCACCACTAGAATCTTTGGTATGAAAAGTTCATAATTTATGCAGTAGTATTTAATTCAAATTTAGAAAATCAGTACAATGATCAAACAAAATACCCTTTGCACCTCTGCCAACCCTTTGCACATTCAAAATGATCAAATATATAAGAAAAATATGTTCTTAGGCTAGATAAGTCGAACTTCTCTACTATACTATAACTATGGATTTGATTACATAAAAAAGGGAAACAGACTCTAACTACTTGCTAAAAATAGGAAATTTGCCTTGACCATATTAACGCGTACAATATTCTTTGACAAAAGAGATTCTCCAACATATTTTCAAGATCGAATCTTATGTGAGTCATCAGGGACAACTGGAGATGAATCTTGGACTGATATGATCACTGACAAGGCTCCCTGTCACCTTTGCATAGCAATTTGTTGTAATTCAATGTGTAACTGCAACCTATAGCATTTGTGTAGCGATATTTACATGGTGTGGTGGATTTCTTTAGTAAAATTCATTTAGGAGGTGGTTGCAACCCTGATGAAGGCTAAAAATCACCACTATGTCATTCACCCATAATTTCCCAATGTCCTTTTACACTCAGTGTACTTTAACAATTATGTAGCGTGAGCTCGCAATGCAAGTTCTTTGCAATGCCATTTTCCAGCCAAAACTCAAAACATTTTTAAACCTTGATTTATCAAAAAACAAAATTGTGAAAACATGCCATTTATATCTCATCCACCTCTGCCAGTAGGTCCAACTTACCCGTAGCCTCATCATCAACTTTCATCCTTTGTTTCAAAGACCTATTTGCCTTCCTTAATGACAAATTTTGTCTCTTCAAGTTTCCCACTTGCCTAAACATGAGTACATTTATTTTCATCTTTGACTGGGCATTTGTAAGAGTTGCACAAACATTTTTTATGGCTGGTCCACACTCCTTAAAGTGCCTCTCAAACTTCAGCTCTGATATTCTTTTCTCTTCCCTTGGCTGAATTATTAGGTCTTGAGCCTCCCTTAGTTGCTTATTTAGCCATTTGAAATTTTTCTCACCCTCTCTGGGTGAAGTATAAATATTCTCAACTGATGCAGGCTATCCCTGTGCTTGTGTTTCCTCTGCAAGCTTGTAATCATAGGTTATCTTTCTAGTTGAGGATCTTGCTAAGGGGGGTGTAGGTTTAATCAAATCCACAGTCTTAGGACTTTGCATGCTTTCCTTCTCTTTAGAACCTTCTGGAATCTTTGAGATTGATTCTTTCTTTGAACCTAATGCATCTTGTGGAGTTTGAGTATCAGAAACCCTCTCAGTCAATTTCCTCTTCATATCCTTGTTATCATGAAAATACTGAGCTATGACATGTTTAGCTTCCTTAAGTTGATCATGTAGCTCTTTGATTACTTGGTCTTTTTATTGTAGTTGAGTGTTCAATAGGTTGTGTCTGCGGGGAAGGTACATGTAATCTTTTAGCAACTGAACTTGTCATTGGGCTACTCACTTTTGGTGTTTCCTCCACCTCATCAACAAAGTGTAGCCTTCTAAATTTTTTCTAAGCTGGCTAGCTAGGTGAAGAATCATCAATTTCCTTTCCTTTCCCCATGCCCTATTATGCAGACTATTTTTCCTTCCCTCTTGAATCTCTAGAAGCCACTTTCTCAGTAGATGAGGGGGTATCTACTTTGGGATATAAAGGAATGTTATCTGAAGTTAAGAAAGAGTCCCAATATCTGTTTGATTTCTTGAGTTCTTCCACCACAAACAACTTTACCAGAGATAAATGAAACAAACTAGACTTAAGATGATCAACCCTAGCTTGTACCTTGTCTTCCATTTTTCCTAAACTTTTGTACATGTAGAAAGGTAAATTTAAAGGGTTCTTCCCTGTGAAATGCATCAAAATCCTTATGTGATAAAGGTATACCCTATAAAATCTTCCCTCACAAGTGAAATATCGTTGAACCACTCTTAACAACTTTTCATAATGCTCCATTATGCATTCTCTTGGAATAGTGGTACAAAACCTCTGTTTTTTGTACTTGGGTTTTAGGAAATAAGTATAGAAAATTGGATCAAGAGGCATACCTTTAAACCACTTCTCCCTTTGGACTCGAATCTCAGTTGCAACATCCATTGTCTCCTCTGATACTTGGAAAGTGATGTCAACAATCCTCATCTGAACTCCATTGAAATTTAGGGCACAATCCTTTGTTACCTATGCATTATATCCTTGAATCTTCTCGCAAAACCTCATGCAGCCAGCTTGCTCAAATGAAACCCTAAATGAAGGATCATAATTGACCAACTTCAGACTCTATGGATCACATCTCAATACACAACCTCCTTTGTTGTATTTATTTTTCCCTTGAGTGGCCATGTTGTAGATGTAGGATAAAACACTAAAACTAGTAAAGATAGGGAGATTTCAAAAGCTAAAACTCTGACAAGGAATTTTACACAATGTGAAAGAAGGGTTAGGGTTTACTCAATTGAGTCAAGTGAACTCAACAATGCAACAAATAAGTTTTTAGATCATAGGTAATAGATGCAGGACACTTGTTAGACATAAGATATATCCCTTCAGTCTTTGCACAGTGAAAAATAGAGGAATATGGGATGCGTAGTGTGTAGACAAGGGTTTGAGTTGCACGTAGACATGGATTTGTGTAGAGATTTGGACAGGTTGGCATAGCAGGTAAGGTTATTTGAATTTGGTGAAGAATGAGGGTATGATCAATGGCATAGGGTATTAAGAAATGAAATATGGGAGGGTAGAGGCATGCAAACGATGAGCAAAGAATGATTTGAATGTGATTGGTCCATTTAATATGACAAGAAATTTTGGGTAGTGCTAAGAAAATTGCACAGCGTGTTTGCACAACATGTGTACTTTTTTTGTAGACCAAGTACAAAACCACTTTGAAATATATCAAATATGCCATAATAGCCTTTGATGAATATTTTTCTTTCATAATGTGTCATAATGTCCCATGACATCAACAAAAACCATTCCACCTAGACTTATAAATTGACTCTTTTTGACATGCCATTTGATGGTTTATAGCAATAATGACCCATAGACCTTGAAACATCTCATGAGACACAACTCTTTGGAAAAGCACACACTCAATGACTCAATTAGGAATGTATTGGTCTTCCCAAGACCAATGCATGACTTTGCAAAGTCTTGACAAACCTCTAACTCTACCCTGAAAATAATGATACTAACATTTGGCTCCAATGGGGATGTTATCCTCCCTGTGAGGTAGCAAAGAACAACAAACTAGGTGCCTTATCCATTAGACTTTATTTTGACTCAAAAAGAGAAAAAAATAAAATAAACTGACAAACCTTTTTACAAACTTGACACACACTAGCAAAAAAAAAATCAATAGAACCCTAGGGCCTTCACTTCAGGCTTCAATTTTTGTTGAATGATGACTTCAATTGATCCATATGAAAAATAAAATGGTTATTTACAATGAGATGAAAATATCAAAATGATTTAAGTAAAGTAGTGTTTGAGAAACATGTCATTCACAGGCCCTCCACCAATGAGATCTCCATTGATTTCTTGCAACAGATATGCATTGCTTCGATGATAAGAAACAATTCTGAATGGTCCCATCGAAAGGTAGTAAAAATTTTCATGCTTCCCTTTATCTTCATTCCTTGCATCCCATTTCAGCACCAGATCATCTACCTTGAAATAATAAACCTTTGTATGTTTATCAAACACTTTCTTCATTTTATCCTAATGCAATTGTGTGTTTTTGTACATTTCTTCTCTCATTTGTTGTACTTGAATCAGTTGATTAATCCTCCTTTGAACATCATTTGATTCATATTCTCGTTCTTGCATCAATTTCATAATTGGCGGCCCTAATGAGGTAGGGAACACTGCATTTGTACCTCGTACAATCTGGAAAGGAGATGTATCAATAGACCTCTTGGTAGTAATCATATCAGCCCACAGTGCATATATGAGTTATTCGTGTCAAGCCTTCTTGTTTTCATGTAACATCTTTTTGACAATTCTTGGCAGAATCTTGTTGGATGACTCATCTAATCCATTACCCTACAGGTAATAGTTTTTGGAATGACCAAGGGTTATGTTGTAATCACTGCAAAACATTTCCATCCTCTTAGATTTGAATGATGTTGCATTATCAGTTATTATTTCCACTGGGAAGACAAACCTAGACAGAATGTCACTTTCCAGAAATTGGATAATGACAACATCAGTAGCTTACCTTATTGGTACTGCTTCAATCCATTTGGTGAAATAGTCTGTTGTTGTCAATATCCATTTGTGTTGAGATGAATATGTTGGATGAATTTCTCCTATAAATTCAAGGCCCCGCTGCCTAAATGGTGCTTCAATAGAAATTGGTTTCAAAGACAAGGGCAACAATTTCCTTTTTCCATCAAAAATATGACATTCATGATAGATTGACACTTCCTTGTATACATCAGAGAAAATGTTGGGCCAATAAAACCCTTCTCTTAGTATCTTATGCACTGTGGTTTTCCAATAATGGTTCCCTCCACAGTCACCCTTATGGAATTCTCTGATAGCCTTTTATACCTCATCTTCCATCAAACAACATAACAAAATCCCCCCTGGATCCTTCCAATACAAAGAACCATCAAGAATAAATAAAAATTGTTTCTTTTAATTTCAGGAACCTAGCCTTTGTTTTGCTTAGTTCAGGAGGATCTTGTAAATTTATCAATGCATATATAATGTCAACATAACATGGAGATTCAAGAAACTTCTGGGATACCTATGGCACTATTTCTTCTCTTGAATTTTCTGACAGATCTGGAATAAAAATTATCCCCAAGACATCATAATTTGACTATGTCATCATTTTGTCAAGCCCTTGCCCTTTGATCACCTTTTTAGGATTTATATCCAGATCATACTCTAACAAAACTGTTATTGATTTGCGTCTTCTTCCTTCAGGATCAGACTGGGTCAAGATATCTTTCACAACATTATTGGGCACATAAGCAACAACATGAGAATGAAAAATGTAAATTATGAATTATTTAAGGTCTTTTACCAGTGCATATGCCTGCTTCTCCATGATGTCATAATTCAAAGGGGAATCTCTCAAAGTTTAGTTGTAATTGGCTACGGGCCTTTCAAAATTATGTTCATTCTTTTGCAACGAAACACCATCAATGGTGTGTTCTGATGCAAAAGAGAATAAGATGAAATCCTTTGCATAGTCTAGACTGGCTAATACTGGTGCTTTGTTCAATGCTACCTTTATATCCTCAAAGGATTTCCTAGATTATGGAGTCCATTTTATCTCACTACCTTTCCTAAACATGTTGGTAATGAACTTTATGATTTCTTCCAGATTGGGGATAAACCTCCTCAGAAAGTTCACCCTTCCAAGAAAGGACTGTACCTCCTTTTCTCTTCTGGAAGTATCAATTTTCAGAATTGCAGCTACCCTGTCGGGATCTATCTTTATTCCTTATTTTGAGATGATATGACCAAGTAGTTTACCCTCTTGCATTCCAAAGTTGGATTTCTTGGGATTTAACGAATTTCCAAATCTCCTACATTTCTGAAAAAACCCTTTTCAAATGTTTTAAATGCTCATCATCAGAATCTGAAAAAACAGTAATATCATCTAAATAAATGACAATGAACTTGTCCTTTTCATCAACAAAATCTATATCCATAGCTCTTTGGAATGTTGCCCCTGCATTCATAAGCCCAAAAGGCATTTTGGAATACATGAATGTACCCCAAGGTGTTGTGAAGGTTGTCTTCTCTTGATCATTAGGATGCACCATGATTTGGTTGTATCTAGAAAAGCCATCAAGCATTGACATTTTCTGTGACTCAACCACTTTCAGCAAAATGTAGTCCATCTTGGGAAGAGGATAGTTGTCTTTTAGGGAAACCTTGTTCAGATTTCGAAAATATACACACAACCTTATTTCACCACTTTTCTTTCTAACATGAACTAAGTTAGCCAACCATTTTGAGAATCTCAAAGATATTATAATCTTAGCATCAAACAACTTTCTTACCTGTTTCTCAATTAATGGCAATAGTAAAGGATTAATCCTTCTCAATTTCTATTTAAATGGTTTTTGATCATCTTTTATTGGATTAACATGTTGAATAACTTTTGTGTCATAAACCTTCAAATCCTCATAGCTGCAAGCAAAAACATCTGGAAAATCCTTCATTAAGATTATATATCTCTCCTTCATTTATGGACTGAGTGTCTTGGATAGTTTGATGATTTTAGGACTTTCCTGAGTCCCAATGTTACAATCCTCTATTTATTCACCATTTTCAGTGACTTTGGGGTTTCTTGCCACATCATTATTGTCAAAAATATTTTCTAATGGAACCAAGCCCTTGGGAATGATATTATTTTTGAGTTGAACAATGTCTCTACCAACAATTTGATTTTGGAAACAATCATCATTTGAAAACATGGTTGCATCTACTTCATGATCACAACAATTTTCATCATCAATATTTATGTTGGCAAACTCATCAATCATTTGGAGAAATCTTACCACCTGTTTGGCATCCTAAAAAATCTTCCAATATTTGATGTTATTGGGTATTGTTGGTCTGTGCTTGACTTCAATCTCATGTTTTCTATTAGGAAAGATAGGAAGTTTTAAAACAGAAGTTGAAGTGGCTAATGCAACAACAATCAAGTTTTGTCCTCTTGGAATCACTGAGAGGTTATATTCTGTAAAAATTTCAAGTAGATCAAGAACTGTATTTATGTATGCCCTCAACCTAGGATGTTTAGATTGATAGATGCCCTTAACCTGACTTATGACAAGATCAGAATCTCCATGTACAACTATTCTCTTTGCCCCCAAATCTTCCAATGTGTTCAAACCCAAAACCAATGCCTCATACTCAACCATATTATCTGTACAGTCAAAAGCAAATTTGTAAGAGAAAATCTTTGAACCTATTTTAGGAGGAATTATCCAAACACCTGCTCCAACTCCTTCTTTACTAGCAGATCCATCGAAATTCATATTCCACATTTCATCATCCTAATTATTTTGTTGATCTGAAATTTTCCTTGCTTGATGATCTACCTCATCTTTCACAGGAAGTTTACTAATCTTTGGATGTTCTTCTTCAAACCACAGGTCATTATAAAAAATTGAAGAACCAACCTCAATTTCAATAGAATAAATAGGATGATTGTTTGGTTTTCTCATGTTGCTCACCATGTACTTCAGCAGTACTTACCTGTACAGTCTCCTTTCCTGGCCAAAAAAATGGTATAGTTTCATAGGACATGCCCATATGTAGAGTTCCCTTCAACTTGGCAGCCCATGACATTGACAACAACATGCCAAACTTGGGAGGGATGTCAACAACCACTACATCCATGACCAAATTATTTGATGGGATTTGAGATAGAGAGACAACCAGGTCTTTGATTAATCTTAAACACTTCACCTTCCTCGAATCAAAAGAGAATAGACCTGTGTAAGGTCTAGTTATGTCCAAACTTAGTTCATCCATGATTTCCTTTGGCATCAAATTATGAAATGCTCCTGAATCATGAACTTTAAGGATGGAATCGAATGGAGGCACATCACCGTCATCACCACATTCTTCCACTTGAGGACTGTTATCGCACAGTTTGTACTTGGAAGTAAGGGATAGGTGAAAGAAAATCAAACTAGTGAAACTGAGACTATCCTACCACTGTGACTCACCTCAATAGGATAGCTCTTTCTATTTAGGGTGGTAGGACCAAGGGAGACGTCCTTAGTGACCTGGGGTTTTGAAAAGGTAAAGGCTTATGGATAAGTAAAATTTTCCCCCCTCACAAGTCACCACCGATCAGAAAGTCCGACTAATCAGCCAATAAAGATAAATATAACCAAAAGTGTACCTGCCTAGAACAAAGCAACAAGAAAACTATATATGTGCAAGATCACTTGTTGGTTAGTACTTCATATAATCAAGGAATTTTTTATGTAAAGCAATTGACCAATAATATTGATGAAGCAAATCAATGATGTACAATAGCAATGATTACAATATATCACTTCACAATAAATGCTAAAGAAGTTTCACAATGAGCAATAATGATTTATCATCAATGTCAAATACCAACATTCATTAGAAGCAATGACTAGCCAATCTTTCAATTGCTCAATAAAGGATTTAAATGCTGCAAAGTATAAATATAACTCAAATGGATAATGGCAGCTTTAGGGTTAGTAGGTTAATCTAGGATAGGGCTAGAAGATGTTAATAATTGTTCGAGATTATTTGGAAGTTGTGATCAAAAGCACTCAAGTACAAGGTCTCAGATCAGTGTGTTATTAGGGAAATTGGAGTCAAACTAGATGCAAAGGTTGAAGGGATGAAATGATAGTGATAGGACCAAAGACAAGAGGGATATGATGTTTAAAGTGTTGCTAAGTCAAGGCTTCAACCTATCAACCCTAGGGGAAGACGACTCACTAAGGTGTAGTAAACCTAGGCATTAGTGTGTCTTCCTCTTTCTTTGTCTCAAAAGGCAAAGTACTCATGGCTATCTTGGAGAGTGAATGGAAGGGTGTTGCAATGGCAAGGCCCTAGCATTTATCTTCAAAAAACAAAATGGTTTCTAGCATAACTTGGTAGGGACTTGAAACAAGGACACCAAAATGTGCTTATTTCCTACGGTTTAATCTAGCAAATTTCATCGAAATACAAGTAAAAGATACCATAACCATTCAAATAAAGAAGGATTGCATAAATTCGCTTACATTCACCAAGAATTCATTAAGACAAACCCTAGTTGTAAACCTTCCACCAAGAAAATGCAAAAAATAGCTAAGAAAAGACTCATTCAACAAGTGCGCATCAATAATTTCAGCCAAAAAAAACCCTAAAGAGGGTGCAAATTTCAGACCTCACACAAGTGTGAGTGAAAGATGATGAAAATAAGAGAGTTTTAGCTCTCTATTTATACAATAGCAATGACCTTAATTTAATTTTGGGTCATCAAAAGGCCGACATGGCCAAAATACACAATAATATTGTTTTTACATTAAATGTCATAATTTAAAACCTTAATCAAGCAAAAGTGAAGACTTCATTCCCTTTTAGAGTGACGTTAGACCTTTTTAGGGAAACATGGGCCTCTTGGAGCAAAACGTTAGCCCTCCTTGGGCCTCTGGAAGCTGACACACGTGCCAAATATGCCACAACTGCCTCCCAAAACTCCCATATCATTGGATGGCATCATAATATGTCATGGGTGATGTCACGGGACTTCCAAGGCCAATGTTCCAGTGGAGAGGGCACAACCCACCTGGGTACAAGTCTGCTCAGTTGCCTCTAGTGAAAATTCTTCCTCTTCCCCGGTGAAAACCCCTTAGACCTGTCTCTCCCCCTTGTTGGGCTCTTAGCATCCATCTGGTGGGCTCTCAGCCCCATGGAGGTCCAAACTAATCATCTCCCCATGTGTACCTGTCCAATATGGTACCTATCTATCGGGCATGATCCTACACATCAACATATATGCCCTCCATGGGCTCATAAGTCACAGTGATCATAGCAATTTCAATCACATCCAATCATCATTTTTATTAAGCATGTGCATAAAACCCCTTTTACCCAGTCAAGTGCTCAAAGACATTACACAAATTTGCAAAGTTTGGAAGAAGTGACAGGGCATACTATTGGGCTAATGCTCACCAGATGTGGGATGTTTCTAGGAGAAGTCAAATCCAAGTCATGTGAGTGCATGAGGTGGATAAGGGATGTCTGGACAAGGGGTGCAGTGATAGTAGGGAAATGCATGGCTTACCTGTGGGTTCCTCTATAAAGGGTGAGTTGCACCTGTCTTGGATGCAAATGTTTCCAAGCTCATTCATGCCTTTTATCTTTGTCCTTTATTTATTTTTCTTTCAAGAAGCTAATCAAGGGACATTTCCCTTGTGCGGTGACCAGTGGTGGCAATGTTACCCACAAGCACTTTCACGGAAATGAGAAGGTTGGCTCGTGATGAGACACCCTTTCTCTTGGTTATGCCAGCAAGAGCCACTACCCTGTTGTGGTAACCAGCTTCTAGTAGTGTCATACCACTAGATTCCCATGGACCTAATAGATTGGCTCGTGATGAGATCCCCTATCCTCTGACTAGGTCTTGTTTTATTATTTTTTATGGGTCCCTTTGTTTCTTGCTGAGAATCCTTTTAATGCTTTCTTGTGGATCCCTGGGAAAAGCATCTAGAGGTTTTATTTTTAGGCTTTTTTTCTTTTTCCATCTTCTTTTACCCTTTGGGCCTTTAGCCCCTTGTTCCCACAAGGTAAGGTGCAACCCTTAAATAATTGGCCAACCCAATGCCCAAACCAATGTAATGGGATGGATGAGCGGGAGTAAGATGGAAAATGGTAAGTATGATGGGAGCGAACGATGACTCTTCATGAATCCCCCCAATGGAAACTCAAAACCTATGGGTACAATCTTACTAGGGCATCTTTTCATTCCCCCCAGACATGGTCAAGTGGAAAATTATAAGATCCAAGCACTCGTTAGAAACAAAAATAAGTAAATGCACATATTCAAAGGTTTTGAGGATTAGAGTGACACATACCATGATATCATGACTCATTACCTCATGGAGAAAGATCCATCTATGCTACAGGACCAAGTCGAGGTGATGGATGTTGCTTCTACTGACAAAGTGGAGGCACTAAGGGAAGAAAACATGGGCCCTCCACGGCCATGCTCAAGTCGATCTAGCTCTTGGTACTCCATGTCTAGGACCTGTGGGCCTCGAGAAATAATATCCTTGTTTATCCCTAAAGTGGGGGATAACATCTGGCTCCAACTCGAGGACATGTGCTCACCGTAGAATGCATGAGAACCTTGGCATATCTGGCATAACCTATAACCTACTTGATCTCAACAGAAACTATTAGCAATCATTTGGGGTGGTGATATCATCCTCGACTCATATATATATAACTGAAAGCAAGCATATGTACAAATGTGAAAGCAAACTACTCTAGCATGCAATGCAAATGGTATATACAATGAATGCAAATTCCTACCTACTTACCTGAACTTACCTGTGAATTCAATTCCCCCCACCTTGGTGGGGCTTGAGGAGGTGCCCACTGACTGGTAATGAGCACCTTCTTCCTTCTAATGTATATAGGTAATAAGAGTTATCAACTGACTTTTTTCCAACTTTGAAAGGTCTGAGTCAATATTGACTACTTCCTTTAACATTAGTAGGCTCTCCTTTCTTGGTATCCCACATCCATACTACATCCCCTTCCTTGTATTCTCTGATTTTGAATTTGGTTGTTTCCTGAAAAACCCTGGTGTATTGTGTGGAGGGAGGGGGGTGGGATTCTACTATAAAGACTTCCTTCTGGGAAGGCCAAATCAATATATTGCTTTCTCCTGTCTTTAGTAATTTTACAGTCCCAACTTCTTTGTCTTTATACTTGTATATGAGTTGTTGGTATTCTTCTTTCTTGGGCCATTGAATCTGATCAAAGTCTTCCTCCATAGCAAAAGGCATTTCATCAGAAGAAAATTCAGGAAGACTTTCCATGATTTTTTCATGTGCTTTGTCATATTTGATGGGATCACTAGCTCCTTGCACATGGGTTCTAGTCATTGGCACATTCGGGATATGACCTATGGTTATGTTGTTCAAGGGTATATTCACATAACTGAGGTCCATCTCAAGATTACCTCCCAGCTTTGAGGCAAATTTCCTAGACAACAACATCCCCCACACATATGGGACGTCTACTACTACTATGTCAATGTGGATTATTCTCTGAGGGTATTCCTTAAGGAAAACTTCTACATTTTCAATTACCCCATGTGTGGGTATGGCTCTGGATTCAAATCCACACACATTCATGTAAGGTCATGTGAATTTTAAGCCTATTTGTTGCATGACCTTAAGAGACATCATATTGGCACCGGCCCCTGAATCTAACATGTGATTGTTGAGGCTTTTGTTATTCATTAGCAAGTTCATGAAAAAGGGTGGGTGTTCATCATACTGGACCCTAAAGTGATCAGATTGTAACATGATAGGAGGGTCCATTGGTCCATATGATCCCTTGAAGAAATTATCAAACCTTTCCTTAACATATGGTACCTTAATGACTTCTCTTAGAGGGATAGCTACATGCATATTGGATAGTGCCCCTTCGAAGTCAAAGTNTTGTAACATGATAGGAGGGTCCATTGGTCCATATGATCCCTTGAAGAAATTATCAAACCTTTCCTTAACATATGGTACCTTAATGACTTCTCTTAGAGGGATAGCTACATGCATATTGGATAGTGCCCCTTCGAAGTCAAAGTTTAAATCCACCCTCTCAGTTTTGGATGCCTTAGGAAGGAGAATGTCCAAGGGTGGAGTTTTTTTTTGAGTTATTGCAGGAACGATAGAGATAGGTTGGTTTAGTGTCTTTCGTCTATACACCTGAAATTCTTGTTTCTTACACTTTTTTTTTTATTCCTAGCCTAAGTTGTTTATCACTTCCATCCTAGCCTTCTTGGTTGCTTCTTTTATGCCCTCTCGATGTTCCTCAGGAGTGATATTTAGAAAAATGTGGGGGCCTTCTATAATATGGCCCAGATTGTTTACTTGGTCATGGACTCCATTGTTGTAGAGACACTCATGTTCCCAGTGTGCTTCACTACATTGCAAACACCAAGGATTTTCATCCACGACATTTGTAGGAGCTAAAGTATTAGGAACCTCTTGATCATTCTTCAGTTTATAGATTTGGTTCCCCTTTTGGAATTGGCCTTTGTATGGGACCCCTGGTGCTCGGCTCTGGTCTCTTTCCAGGTTGACAATCCTATTCATCATTAGCTCTTGATTTTTCATCATGCCATCCATGGTCGTTTGCAACTTTGCTAGGCTGGCGTAGGTATTTGAGGAAGGCTCAGCATTGTGGACTATCTTGGGCTTAATGTCTATTTTTCCCCTTGGGTTTGAGAAAGGATCAATCTCGGATGAGTGGAGGTTTCCTTCAATCTTTGTAGCTAATTCTTGATCTTCTTGGATTGTTTGGGGGGTTTTATCCCTTCGGAGATACCCTAGTTGACCAGTGAAAGATTTGGTGTAGATATAAACAAGGAAATTGTTGGTCGGATGATGGCTCACAAGGATCTTCTGCAACAAGGTTTCAAACCTAGTGTGGAACTCTTGAATGGTCTAATTCTCATGATTCCCAAGGGAATTCAGCCTAGTTAACAACATGTTGGGGTCTTCTTTGATACTCCATCTCTTGAGAAAGGCCTCTTCTAACTTATCCATGGTCTTAATACTTCCATCAGGAAGATTGTGATACCAACGTCTTGAAGCATCAAGGAGGGTAGAAGAGAATAGTTTCATGACTAAGTATTCATCATCATCACTAATGGGCTGAAGATTAAAAAAAACGCCCAAAAATTGCTCATATGTTCTTCGACACTAATTCATCAAGACCGGTAAACTTAGGAAACCACTTCTCATACTTGGGTGGCATTTTCCTAGGGTATCCTGGTATATCTAACATGTCTAGCGGCTTGAAAATACTGGATGACCATTGTCTTTGGTTATTGGTTGGGTTCGGTGCATTGGTCTTAGTTGTTGTGCTAGACATTGTGTTTAAAGGAAGACTCCCTCCAAAAAGTGATTTTACTACAGGAGAGTTTCGGGGAGGCTTTCTTCTAAAGGACTGAGGAGGGTTATTGTACCTCCTTGTGGTTTGTGGAGTCAACAGATAATTTTCTTGAAATTATCAAAAAGATAAGGGAAATCACCCTCAGTGGAGTCATCAGGTAAGCTTGTAAGATAAAGACTCTTGAGGAAAGGCTTACCAAAAAAGTGTCGTCTTTGAGGAGAATTGGCTCATTGTTACCCAATAGTGGTGCCAAACTTTTATCACGCAGTTTGTACTTGGAAGTAAGGGATAGGTGAAAGAAAAGTAAACTGGTGAAATTGAGACTATCCTACCACTGTCACCTCGATAGGATAGCTCTTTCTATTTAGGGTGGTAGGCCCAAGGGAGACATCCCTGGTGACCTAGGGTTTTGAGAAGGCAAAGGCTTATGGATAAGTAAAAGTTTCCCACCTCACAAGTCACCACCAATCATAAAGTCCAGCTAGTCAGCCAATAAAGATAAATATAAACAGAAGTGTACCTGCCCGGAACAAAGCAACAAGAAAATTATACATGTGCAAGATCACTTGTTGGTTAGTACTTCATATAATCAAGGACTTTATAATGTAAACAAATTGACCAATAATATTTATGAGGCAAATCAATGATATGCAATAGCAATGATTACAATATATCACTTCACAATAAATGCTAAAGAAGCTTCACAATGAGCAATAATGATTTATCATCAATGTCAAATACCAACACTCATTAGAAGCAATGACTAGCCAATCTTTCAATTGCTCAATAAAGGATCTAAATGTTGCAAAGTATAAATATAACTCAAATGGATAATGGCAGCTTTAAGGTTAGTAGGTTAATATAGGCTAGGGTTAGAAGATGTTAATAATTGTTCAAGAGTATTTGCAAGTTGTGATCAAAATCCCTCGAGTACAAGGTCTTAGATCAATGTGTTATTAGGGAAAATGGAGTCAAACTCGCTACAAAGGTTGAAGGGCCGAAATGAGAGTGATAGGACCAAAGAAAATAGGGATATGATGGTTGAAGTGTTGCTAAGGTAAGGCTTCAACCTATCAACCCTAGGGGAAGACGACTCACTAAGGTGTAGTAAACCTAGGCCTCAGTGTGCTTCCTCCTTCTTTAGATCAAAAGGAAACGTACTCATGGCTATCTTGGAGAGTGAATGGTAGGGTGTTGCAATGGCAAGGCCATAGCATTTATTTTCAGCAAACAAAATGGTTTCTAGCATAACTTTGTAGGGACTTGAAACAAGGACACCAGCATATGCTTATTTCCTAGGGTTTAATCCAACAAATTTCACCGAAATGCAAGTAAAAGATACCATAACCATTCAAATAAAGAAGGATTGCAGAAATTCACTTACATTCACCAAGCATTCATTAAGCCAAACCCTAGTTGTAAACCTTCCACCAAGAAAATGCAGAAAATAGCCAAGAAAAGCCTCCTTCAACAAGTGCGCATCAATAATTTCAGCCAAAAAAACCCTAAAGAGGGCGCAAATTTTAGACCTCACACAAGTGTGAGTGAAAGATGATGAAAATAAGAGAGTTTTAGCTCTCTATTTATACAATAGCAATGACCTTAATTTAATTTTAGGTCATCAAAAGGCCGACATGGCCAAAATACACAATAATAATGTTTTTACATTAAATGTCATAATGTAAAACCCTAATCAAGCAAAATTGAAGACGTCATGCCCTTTTAGGGTGACGTTAGCCCTTTTTAGGGCAACATGGGCCTCCTGAAGCAAAACGTTAGCCCTCCTTGGGCCTTTAAAAGCTGCCACACGTGCCAAATATGACACAACTACCTCCCAAAACTCCCATATCGTTGGATGATGTCATAAGATGTCTTGGGTGATGTCATGGGCCTTCCAATGCCAACGTCGCAGTGGAGAGGGAACAACCCCCCTGGGTACAGATCTTCTCAGCTTCCTCTGGTTCAAATTCCTCCTCTTCCTTGGTGCAAACCCCTTTGACCTATCTCTCCCACCTATTGGGGTCTAAGCATCCATCTAGTGGGATCTCAGCCCCATGGAGGTCTGAACTAATCATCTCCCCATGTGTATTTGTCCAATATGGTACCTGTCTATCGGGTATGATCCTTCACATCAACAGATATGCCCTCCATGGGCTCATAAGTCATAGGGATCATAGAAATTTCAATCACATCCAATCATCACTTTTATTAAACATGTGCATAAAACCCCTTTTACCCAGTCAAGTGCTCAAATACATTACACAAATCTGCAAGCCAAGTTTGGAAGAAGTGACAAGGCATCCTATTGTGCTAATTCTCACTGGATGTGGGATGTTTCTGGGAGAAGTCAAATCCAATTCATGTGAGTGGATGAGGTGGATAAGGAATGTCTGGACAAGGGGTGCAGTGATAGCATGGAAATGCATGGCTTACCCATGGGTGCCTCTATAGAGAATGAGTTGCACCTATCTTGGATGCAAATTTTTCCAATCCCATTCATGCCTTTTATCTTTGTTATTTATTGTTTTTTCTTTCAAGAAGATAATCATGGGACACTGCCTTGGAGTGGTGACTAGTGGTGGCAATGTTACCCACAAGCACTTTCATGGAAATGAGAAGGTTGGCTCGTGATGAGACCCCCTTTCTCTTGGCTATGCCACCAAGAGCCACTACCTTAGCATGGTAACCTACTGCCAGTAGTTTCATACTGCTAGATGCCCATGGACCTAATAGGTTGGCTCATGATGAGACCCCCTATCCTCTGACTAGGTCTTGTTTTATTATTTTTTATGGTCCCTCTATTTCTTGTTGAGAAGCCTTTTACTACTTTCTCTAGGATCTCTGGGCGAAGCATCTCGAGGTTTCATTTTTAGGATTTTATCTTTTACTAGATGTTTTTACCCTCTGGGCCTTTATCCCCTTCTTCCCACAAGGTAAGGTTCAACCCTTAAATAATTGGCCAACCCAATGCCTAGACCAATGTAATGGGATGGATGAGCGGGAGTAAGATGGAAAATGGTAAGTATGATGGGAGAGGACGGTGACTCTTCATGAATCCCCCCAGTGGCAACTCAAACCCTATGAGCACAAGCTTACTAGGGCATCCTATCATTCCCCCCAGACATGGTCAAGTGGATAAGTATAAGATCCAAGCACCCGTTAGAAACAAAAAAAACTAAATGCACATAGTCAACGGTTTTGAGGATCAAAGTGACACATACCATGATACCTGGACTCATTACCTCATGGAGCAAGATCCATCTCTGCTATAGGACCAATCTAAGGTGATGGATGTTGTTGTTGCTGATAAAGTGAAGGAGTTGAAGGAAGAAAAAATGGGCCCTCCAGGGCCATGCTCAAGTCGATATGGCTCTCGGTACTCCATGTCTAGGACCTGTGGGCCTCGAGACATAATCTCCTTAGTTATCCCTAAAGTGGGGGATAACAAGGACCAAATAATATTGTAGGATGATCATCTTACACATTTAGAGTATCATATGCTTCTTCAATTTTCAACATTTTTATGATTTGGCTTCCATATTCATCATTCCTTATTAACTCATTGAAAGATACAAAAATTTTGATTTTTTCCATCTCACTTTCAAAATTAAAAGGAGACTGAGTTTTCTCTACCTCTTTTATGACTGCATTTTTTCTTGTCTCTGGGACCTTCTTTGGCAGCTCCTCTTTATTTTTTCCTTTCTCCAATGCATCCTTTGAAGAACTATCTTTCTTAGGCTTACTTGAAGAAGGTAGATTAGCCGGAGACTCCCTTGTAGGATTCCCCTTCTAAGGATTCACAGGCACCTTTTTATTTCTGATATTGTATTGCTTCTGAAATTGCATAATGGCATTTTGGTACCCCTTCTTATACTCTTATGTTTCCATTGACAACATATCATCATTTTCCTGCATAAACTTATCATTTTCATCCATAAATTGATCATGTTCTTCTTTAGTTAGGAGTACATCTGTTTCAGTATCGTCGCAACAATGTATGTTATCTTCAAGAGATTCATCAAAATTTTCATCAACATAGTTATTTTGGAATGGGGGGTTTGATTTTTTGATCACCTTGATTCCTTTGGTCTCTCTATCTGATCTGTAGAACCAGTAATCTTCTGAAATTTGGATTTATGTGTTGAAGTTCAGTTTCATCTCTGATGGCAGGCTTTTTATCCAAGGACAACTTTTATACCAACCTTTCCATAGTTTTTACCATTAAATCAATTTTTGCATCTGATGACTGGGAAGTTTAGGGTTGAGCTTATCCTTGAAATTTTTTCATATCAATTTTTTGGATTATGTTTAATCTTTCCTGATGCCATCAAATTCACTTCTACTTCAATTACATCATTCATCATGTCATCTAGTGAAGTAGATCTCATTTCCCTCAGCAGCAAGGAAAAATCATTGTCAAAGGAATCAACATAACGAAGTTGTGCAACTTCGGGAGGGGGTTTTACTTCAGCAGGAATTACATTATAAACCCTCATGAATCTAGTTGAAAAATCTTGAATTGTTTCACTGTGTGATCTTTTTATGTTATTATACTGAGTCAACAATTGAAGAGGAATATTCTTGTCTCCCCATCTTGTAGGAAAGGTTGCCTCAAAGGCTGCAAAATTAGGGATACTTTCTGTTGGAATAGCCTTAAACCATTTTCTTACCTCACCTGAGAGATTTTGTGCAAACAATCTCACTTTTACATCTCCATCATCTACCTCTTCAAGGTCAGCAAAATCATTAAACCAATCTAAATGTCTTTGAGCAGAAAAGTTCTCTTCTACATCATATGATTTGATTCTCTAATTATAGTTTTGAGGTAGATCATGCAATTGAGTAGGTAAGACAAGGGGATCATATATTGTTTCCATGGTTCTAGGAGGTTTCTAGACTGGTTGAACAATCTGACTGGTAATCACTACAGTTTGAATGGGAACATCATAAATAAAAGATTGAAATTTCTTCTCATCAAACAGAATTTCAGTCAATTTAGACTTTGATATAGATCTAAACAAAGTCTTCTCAAATTTTACATCAAAATCAAGATCATCAATGCTCTTCACCCTATCCTTAGGAAACGATATATTTCTATCTAAAAAAATACCTGAGTCAGATGCCTTTTATTTTCTTTTATGTAAGATCTTCTCAAGATCAGCCACAAATGCTATAGGTTATGGATCTGGGTTTCAATTTTTTAATTTGTTGTTATAGAATGGAAGAAAGATAGAAACACATAACAACATTCAGGGCACCATTAAAGATGAATTCTGATGAGTTAAGAAGAAATGACAGTGTTCAAATTTCTGTAATCTAAAGCACCATTTTCAGATGAATTTTAGACTATTTAATTTCCAATTTAAAAATATAAGTATTTGTCGATTAAAGATAAAGAAACAAGAACATACATGAAAAGGAAAACAGACTTTAGGTCATCACCACTAGAATATTTGGTATGAAAAGTTCAGGACTTATGCACTAGTATTTCATTTAAATTCAGAAAATCGGTACAATGATCAAACAAAATATCATTTGTGCCTCTGTCAACCCTTTGAACATTCAAAATGCTCAAATATATAAGAAAAATACTTTATTATGATAGAGAAGTCGAACTTCTCTACTATCCTATAACTCTGGATATGATTACTTAAAAAAATGAAACAAACTCTAACTACTTGATAAAAATAGCAAATTTTCCTTGACCATATTAATGCATATAATATTCTTTGACAAAAGAGATTCTCCAACATATTTTCGAGTTTGAATCTTATGTGAGTCATCGGGGATAGTTGGAGATGAATATTAGACTGGTCTGAGCACTGACAAGGCTCTCTTTCACCTTTGTGTAGCGAGTTGTTGTAATTCAATGTGTAACTTCAACTAACAGCAGTTGTGTAGTGAGCTTTACACGGCGTGGTGGATTTCTTCATTAAACTTCATTTAGGAGGTGGTTGCAACCCTGTTGAAGGCTAAAAATTATTTCTATGTCATTCACCCATCATTTCCCAATGTAATTTTACACTCAGTGTACTTTCAACACTTGTGTAGCGTGAGCTCTCTACGCAAGTTCTGCACAATGTCATTTTCCAGCGAAAACTCAAAACAGTTTTAAACCTTGGTTTATCAAAAAACAAAATTGTGAAAACATGCCATTTATATATCATCCACCTCTGCCAGTTGGTCCAACTTACCCCTAGCCTCATAATCAACTTTCATCCTTTGTTTCAAAGACCTATTTTCCTTCTTTAATGACAAATTTTGTCTCTTCAAGTTTCCCACTTGCCTAAACAGGAGTGCATTTCTTTTTAGCTTTGGCTGGGAATTTGTAAGAGCTACATAAACATTTTTATGGTTGTTACACACTCCTTAAACTACCTATCAAAATTTATCTCTGATATTCTTTTATCTTCCCTCAACTAAATGATTAGGTATTGAGCCTCCCTTAGTTGCTTATTTATCCATTTGACAATTTTCTCACCCTCTCCAGGTGAAGTTTAAATCTTCTCAATTGATGTAGGGTGGCCTTGTGATCGTGTTTCCTATGAAATCTTGTAATCAAAGGTTATCTTTCTAGTTGAGGATCTTGTTAAGGGGGGTGTAGGTTTAATCAAATCCATGGTATTAGGACTTTTCCTGCTTTCCTTCTCTTTATAACCTTTTGGAATATTTGAGACTGATTCCTTCTTTGAAGCTAATGCATCTTGTGGATTTTGAATATCATAAACCCTCTCATCCAATTTCCTCTTCATCTCCCTATTATCATGAAAAGACTGAGCTATGACATGTTTAGCTTCCTTAAGTTGATCGTGTAGCTCTCTGATTACTTGGTCTTTTTCTTTTTGTTGCACCTGATCTTCATCCATTTCTTGAGCAGAGTCTTCAATAGGCTGTGTATGTGGGGAAGGTACAGGTAAATTTTTAGCAGCAAACCTTGTGATTAGGCTACTCATTTTTGGTGTTTCCTCCACCTCATCAGAAAAGTGTGGCCTTCTACCTTTTTTCTTAGTTGGTTGGCTAGGTGAAGAATCATAAATTTCCTTTCCTTTCCCCATGCCCTGTTCTACAGACCCTTTTTTCTTCCCACTTGAATCTCTAGAAGCCACAGACATTTTTTATGGTTGTAAGAGTTGCACAGACATTTTTTATGGCTGGTCCACACTCCTTAAAGTGCCTCTCAAACTTTAGATATGATATTCTTTTCTCTTCCATCGGCTGAATTATTAGGTCTTGAGCCTCCCTTAGTTGCTTATTTATCCATTTGAAATTTTTCTCACCCTCTCTAGGTGAAGTATAAATCTTCTCAACTGATGTAGGCTATTACTGTGCTTGCATTTCCTCTCCAAGATTGTAATCATAGGTTATCTTTCTGGTTGAGGATCTTGCTAAGGAGGGTGTAGTTTTAATCAAATCCACAGTCTTAGGACTCATTTATATACTCGTTTAGAAGCTCCAAAATGAAGGGGTTGGCTAAAAGCCAACTCAAACAAGGTTTGAATAAAGTGCGGCCAAGGGTCGGATCAGAACTTTCTCTGATACCAAATGTGATGAACAAAATTCACTCACACAAGAATTATCCAAAATACTTGGAATATAACAAAGTAATCCATATAGGACTGTAAATAATAAATGAATAGTAAGATAATAGGATATGATGATTACAATTGAGAATGAGGGCTCGTTTATATACCCACGCAGGGGTTGCCTTTACTAATAGTCATGTCCTTTGAGACATGACCTTTCATTATTAATAATTATTATTTATTAATTATTATGTTATGAATATCTATAGTATATGTATATTTATGTTCATAACATTGCCTTCCCCTTAAAAATGCTTTGTCCTCAAAGCATACTTTATGGAAGACTTATCTCTTGTGCTAGCTTGTAATTATTGTTGCATGATTCTTCATTATCGAGTTAGTAATCGTTGAGGACCTGAGACGATAGGATCTTTTAAGTGCTGAGAAAAACTGTCGCATTGTAAAGGAGTCTACCCATCCCAATTCGATCTTCTGCATGGGGAGTTTATAGGGTTCTTGGAAAGAACTTGATGTATTTTGACTCCCATGATAACTTCTATTTTGAGCATCACTTGTAGCTGAAGTAATATTCTTCGACATACTGGTCATTTGTTTC
>SNQJ01S0055693.1:0-44278 GCA_010110895.2 Picea sitchensis
GTCGATTATAGTCCCTTCAAAGAAGGATCACAAAATGATAACTTGACATAAAGAAGAGTCAAAGTGTGTAGGTTTAAGAAAAAAATTGCTTCTTTCTATGGATTGGTGTCTATATGATATGAGCTTATAGGTAAGAGTATGGACATTAAATTTTGGTATAAGGGTGTTCACAAGAAGATTGTCCGCAAAAAAGTGGCAACGGGTTGACGAACGTGTTCACCCAAGAACGTGTGCACATTCTTAAGAATGTGCATGCGTTCTTGGTGGTTCTGGCTTGACAAACCCCAAATCGCCTTAATAAGTCTTTGACTTGTAATGGATAACTATAGTACTTGCTTGGGCAGGTACTAATAAGTGGCACTAATGAAAAATGGACATGGTTAGATAATAGATTTGAACATAAAACAAATCAATTTTAGCATAGTTACTAACTTGACAACTCTCCAAAGTTCTCATTTTTTTAGAGGTTGCATTTAGTTGTTAATTTTACCTTCGTTTCGAAAAGTGGTGCTACTAGTAGCGCCCTTTTTTTCAAGGTTAAAATTGCCACCTTTTGAAACCTTGGCCTTAACAACCTCAAAATGTTGCTAATGAAAACATTGAAATCAACCCCCGAATCAAAAAGTGGCACAAAGAGAAACACCATTTTTCCTAAGGTTAAATTACTTCTCTGAAACCATTGCTTTAACAACATGTATCGTTGCAACCAAAACCTTAAAATCAACCCCGGAATTGAAAAGTGGCGCTTCTTGTAGAACCTACCCATTATTTGGGTCAAAATTGCAACCTCTTTAAAACCCATGGCATTAACAACTAGTACACTAGCAACCAAAATCTTAAAATCAACCCTCAAATCGAAAAGGGATGCTACCAATAGAAGCCCCCCATTTTTTTCGAGCTTTAAATTAAAACAATTTTGAAACCATGACCTAAAAGCATAGTGCAATTGCAAACAAAATAATAAAAAAAGGGGGGGAAACACAAATATGGAAAAAAATATAGAAAAAAAAATGAAAAAAAAAAGAGGAAAACTCCTAACCAAACAGAAAAATGTATGTGCGTGTGTTTCTTTTTAATAAAAAATATATTTTTTAAAACAAGACAGTTCATTTTTATATTTTTTTGTAAACTAGATTTTGATATTACCTTCTAAGAGCAACAAAATATTACATACCCTGGGCTTGGGATGCCAACAAAGGAAACAATTCCCATCCCAGTGCAAGTTAAAATAGTCTATTGCCTCATAGGGCCAAAAAAATTGAAAGTTCTTGCTATAATCCCGTAGATATCTCCTAAGTGTAGCAAAAAAACATGAATAAAACATGAGATCATGACAAAGAAACAACATTTCCCAATTGGACTAGTTGGAGTCCATATTTCCAGACGTGTTGTCCCCATTTTGTTGTTGAGGAGTGTGCCACTCTAGAATGAGGACTGGGCAGTTGATAGTCTCTTGGACCCACAATCGTTGTTGCAGAGTGGAACAATAATCCAGCAACAAAATAACCTTTCAATCTAACATCTCCATCCGATGTAGTTGATCCGTCCACTTTGAATTTCAAAGATTAATTGTAGGTGGTCCTCCATTAACCTTACATTATTCAAAGTGGTTATAGGAGTGATATTTGTTGCATTAGGCATAGATGGGATATTAGACAAGGCCATTCCTAGGAGAATTGGGACTGGTTCATCTTTAGGAATGGCAAGCTTTCTTGGAATCAGAGGATTTTATGAACCTTTATAGCCTCTTTGGCCTTGATCTCTTCCCCAGGTTCAAACCTGTTATATACCAGATATAAAATGTATGCAAAACTGAAATAAAATGGTAGTAATGGCAGAATAACAACAATATAACCAGAACATTCACCACAATAACACTGAAATGATATAAGAATAACAACATAAATAGCACTTTGAATCTGAAAGCAATGTTCACGGGCCTCTTCGAGGGGGAAACCTCCAGTTGAGCAGAGATCTATTACAATAATATCCAAACCAGGGTTCTCATACCCTCGACTCCTATTTATACTAAAAAGAAGCATCTAGAGGAAGATCCTTCTAGAAGCGGAAGCTTCTATTCGGTCTTCTTACATCCACCTTATTCTATTTTATTGAAAGGCCTTATTAATATTGACCTTTATTACATCCGAATATAGTGTTCTACCTATGTGTGGGTTAGGACCCTAACATGTCCGCCCCCTTAAAAACAGCCTTGTCCTCAAGGCTTGAGATGAGGAAATTGTTGCAGAATGGTAGTTGGTTCCCAAGTGTCGTCTGTTGGAGTTGTATCTTTCCACTGTACTAGCACTTCCTTGATGGTTCTCTGACATAGGCAATGCTCATGCTAGTCCAAAACTGCTTCTGGTTGTAGCCAAATGGATCCTTCTTCAGCTAACTTTGGAAGGTTGGTTTGAATTTGGCACTTAGCTCCAATCACCTTCTTTAAGCATGAAACATGAAAAACAAGATGTAGCTTCGAATTGTTGGGCAAAGCTAACTGATAGGCAACTTTTCCCACACGCTTGAGTACGGTATAAGGACCATAAAATTTGGGCGCTAGCTTCTGACAATGCTCAGCCTTGAGGGAAGTTTGCTTGTAAGGTTGCAGTCGAAGAAACACCTGATCCCCTTCTGCAAATTGACTTTCAGAGCGACCTTGATCTGCTTGTTGCTTCATGTGATTCTGTGCCATGACCAAATTCTCTTTGAGGGTATGGAGAATAGCCTCTCAAGTTGTAAGTGTTAGGTCAACCGCCTGGAACTTCGAGGCACCCGGTAAGTATGAGAGAACTAAAGGTGGCTTCTGTCCATATACCGCTTCAAAAGGAGTCATGTGTGTAGTTGTATGGTATGAAGTGTTGTACCACCATTCTACTAGGGGTAACCATTTAGCCCACTGATTTTTCTTTTCCGAGGCAAAACACCTCAAATATGTTTCCAAACACTTGTTGAAAACTTTCGTTTGGCCATCAGTCTAGGGATGATAAGTTGTGCTAAGATGCAATTCGGTGCCTTGTATCTTGAACAGTTCTTACCAAAAATTGCTTGTGAAAGTTGGGTCGCGATCAGAAACAATAGAGTGTGGCATGCCATGAAGCTTGAAGACCTCCATGAAGATTTGAGCCACCATGGATGATGTAAACAGGTGTTGAAGGGTGCAAAAATGAGCATACTTGGAAAGGTGATCAACAACCACCATGATGATGGATTTATTTCCCGATTTGGGTAAGTCGGTAATAAAATCCGTAGATATATCCTTCCAAATAGCAGATGGAATCGGAAGCGATTGTAGTGTGCCCGGCGATTTGACCGTTTCTCCCTTGTTGCATTGACACACATCACATTCAGCTACAAAATTACGAATGTCCTATTTCATACCATCCCAAAAAAAGGAACGTTTGACCCTGTCATAGGTTTTGGTGAACTCGGAGTGCCCTGATGTGGGTGTAGCATGAAGCTCAGAAAGTACCGTGGATTTAAGCTTTGATTGTTTACTTAAATACAAACAGCCTTTGTATCGAAGTTCCTCATGAAGCCAAGAGTACCCTGGGGAAGTTGGGGCCTTGGACTGCAATTGTTGGATCAACTGCGAACTTTTGGGATCTTGTAGCCATTTCTAGCGAATGGCTTGGAGCTAATCTGGTACAATGAATGAAAGAGAAAAAAGGGATCCTTCGTCTTCATATTTTCAGGAAAGTGCATCCGCAACCCCATTGTCTTTGCCTTTCTTATAAATGATCTCATAATCATACCCAAAGAGTTTAGTCACTCATTTTTGTTGTTTTGGGGAGGAAATGCATTGTTTCAGAAAATACTTGAGGCTTTGATGGTCTCTCTTAATTTGGAAACATTGCCCCAAGGAAACGCATTGTTTTGGAAAATACTTGAGGCTTTGATGGTCTCTAATTTGGAAACATCGGGCCCAATAGATAAGGACGCTACAAACTACCTGCATGTAGAATAGCCAACATTTCCCTTTCATAGATGGATTTGCCCAGATTTCTCGGAGGCTTTCACCGTAAAGGCCAAAGGTCAACCCTCTGCATACATGATGCCAATTCACCTCCCCGGAGGCATCACATATCCCAAACACAAAAGGTCTCTTGTGAAATTGGGAAGGTGAGGACCTGAGTGGCGCACATGGCCATCTCGTGGTCCCAAAAGCTTCGAGTGCATCGGACCCAAGTGAAAAGAGCTATTTTTAGGAGAGCAGTTGAGAGAGGCTCCAAATCTCCACACACCCTGCCAACAAACTCATATAATAACTGCTAAGCCCAGAACCACCCAGTTCTTAAGAGTCTCTTGGGTGGAGGCCACCTGCATAGCTCAATTTTTAGGATCCACCCCGACGCCCATCTTCTTTAAGCAAACTGGGACATGGCCCAAGTACTTGACTTCCGAGGGGCCAAAAGCACATTTAGAACCTGCTTGTGAAAAGTTGGTGCTGGAGAGTAGATGGAGAACTCAACCCACATGAGAAAGATGAGAGAAACGTGTGTTTTTCTATAGTTTAGGATATCATCAAAGAAAACAAGACAAAGTTCATGGGTACTTCTCTCTCTCCTTCTGCAAAACATGATTCAAGGGAGTTTTGAAGGTGGAGGTATTATATATAAGCTGGGGCATAAAACTCATAGTGGCCCTCATGAGTTCTAAAGGAAATCTTGGGAATGTCAACCTCTTCCATACATCTCTGGTGGTAGCCAGAACGAATAACAAGTTTAGTAAAGAACTAGGCAACACTCAATTCATCCAAGAAGTCATCAATGACATGAATGGGAATTTGTCTTTGATGGTGCGTTTATTGAGGGCATGAAAGTCGTGACACATTCA
The DNA here is from genome assembly GCA_010110895.2 of Picea sitchensis. NCBI lineage: Eukaryota > Viridiplantae > Streptophyta > Pinopsida > Pinales > Pinaceae > Picea > Picea sitchensis. The sequence continues at coordinate 4,834 of SNQJ01S0055693.1, forward strand.
AATTAAGAACCTTCTTTCTTCGGTGACCACATCCACAGGAGATGAGTGGGGTCTGCATTCGGGACGGATAACGCCTCGTGATTAAGGGAGATCCCCGACCATTTTCTACCATTTTTTGGGTGGGAAAAAGGTGACGAGTACTGAATGGATATTGGGAGGAAGGCTTCCACAGTGAATGGAATGATCATGAACACCACCAAAGAGGGGAGGCCTGGGAGTGGAAACCAATTGATGTTTTGAAAGGATGGATTGGAGGTCTTATAAAGCACTGAGGGTGTCTTTGTTGCTTGTAAGGGCATGGAGTTGGGTGATAACACTGTATCGACCCTTTGTTACTGTCAGCTATGGGAACTAATGATCTCGTGAATTCAGTGGTGATGCCTAAACTTATATAAGTGGCCCTCCCGCCTAATTGCATGGTTAAGTCTTCAAAAAATCCATGAGAATGGGACCCAAAGTCTTAGCCAGTCTTCACCAGACTCCAACACAATCTCACAACCTCCCATGTCGATAGGCAAACATATGAGATTTCAGTGGTAGTCACCAATTGGAGACGACATTTTCACAACACCCTCCACATTTCATGGAACCACCATTGGTTAACATGATTTGGAAATTATTGATGGCATGGGATGTAGCAATGAGTTTCCTGGCAATGTGGCGATGAATAAAAATATGGGTACTTCCACTATCAACCGTAATCAAGGACTCGATGCTTGATATAACGGATTAGTTTGAGAGTTTGGGGCGTGGAGGCCAAGCAATCATTGAGGGAAATGACTGGTTCTAATTCGAGAGGGTCCGAGGGAGGGTTATGTCCATGGGTTCAGGTGACACAAACACAAAGGGAGTTTCTCATTATCTCTTCGGGAATCTCCCTCTGAGATGGCCATAAAAAATCTTTTTTGTTCTCATGGCAACTCAGGGTCTCGAAATATTTGTCATCACAAGCTTATAACAAAGGCCTTTGAGCTGATGCTCTCATCCATTTCACCGGCCGCAATTTTTTGGTCTTTAATGGGGCATATAGGGAGTAGTGGGATTTAATGGCTTGGGGAGAGGGATAAAGAGGGTTTGTGGTTTTATAGATACAACCTCAGGCTTTTTTTATCTCTTTTGGTATCCTCCACTCAACTCTCGTGTCGAAGCCATGAGGACATGGGGCCCAAATTTCATCCTTGAGGCCGGTGATAAAACACTCTCAAAAAGGCACGTGACATGCCTTTGTTCTAAAAGCTTTTGATCACTGGTTTAGCACAGAGGTCAACCCATTTCATGAAGATTATCTGTCGGTTAATGTTAGGTTCCCACTGGGTGTTTTAAACACCAAGACTTAAATTTTTTGTAGGAACGGATCTCTCCTGCACTCATGAGAGGGTTAATAATGTACAATGTCCTGCATGGATCATAGTTGTCAGGGTAATCTTGGATGTAGACATCGGGAGTTCCTCCTTTCATCGAGGGTTTTTTCATATCTCAAGAAATTAATGTGTACCTAACTAGTCAGGCTAATTTCCATTGAGTTTTTCCCACCCAGGCTTCCTCCAAAGTGGTGGGAAGGCTCGATGATCTCTGCTCATTGAGTAACCTCTTAGAATATTGTAAAATGCACCATGCCTGCACAATCAGTTTCCTCGCTGATTCCGTTTCAGTCTAAGTTAGTTTTTTAATTAATTAAATTTTAATTAATTTAATTAATTAATTATTTTTGAGCTTAATATTGTAAAAACTTAGTTCCTGGAGAAAGATAGGGGTATTTTGTGCTCAAAATGAATGGAATAGCACTCCCTACAATCTAATCTAGGGACCACAGTTTTCCAAGTCTCACTGGTCACATCTTGCTTTTGTCAAAGTCCACTTAGAGTCAAGTAGGGTAAAACAAGAATTTTAATCATTGAGGTAGATTTAAAATCACAAACTATTGTATTTTTGAGTATAGTGAGGATGCAAGGTGGAAAGTGGCAAAAGAGACCCTCCTAATCCCTACCCACCCCTTTCCCCACCTTTTCCTAACCTAATTTAATCCTTATTAATTGACTTTTGACCATTTTCCCTCTTGCCCTAGTGGGGAAATTGACCCACATTATCTAATTAATTAATTTTAATCATCGAAACGCCAAACAAGGAGCCAACATGTGGAGCTTCCTAAGCAAGTGCTACCAAAACCCTGTAAAGGTTAAACCCTAACCTCTAGACTTTTCCTTAACCTCTTCTAACTAACTCTAAACCCTCAAATGCCCTTCTGGCTGGTGTCACCCATTGGTTGGGTATGCACTCCCTTGACCTCTTACCTAGCCCACGTTCCAAATTTAGAAGGTGGGTTATCTTCCCACCACCCAAGGCGCCTTTTTAGGTGACTTTCCCACTCCCCAACACATCCCTTTACCTAGCCGCCCCTATTTTCTCTCTCTAGGTGTGCCCCCTTAGTTAGATTTTGACCCAAACTAAGCCCCAAACCCTAATCCAACTCCCTATTTTTGGGTTTTGGGTCTTCCCAAGATGCCTAACTAACTTTTCTAGATGGTTTCTCAACCATTCTCATAGCTCCACCTCAAGAATTCGTTTTTTGCTTCATTCCAAAGTCCAAACCCTAGCTAGGGCACCCTCTTTTAGAGATTTGTGCTCCTAGCTAACTAACCAACACTTTGGCATTGATCCAAGACCTCTCATTTTGCCTTTAGAGGTATAAAAGGAACCCTAGCCTCCCCTTTCTTCACCAATCTCTTTGCTAATCCCTATTATGTCGAAATTTCTCACTCCACTCTCGCTTCTGCCATTTCACATCCACTTCACTTGCTCTATTTTCTCACAAGAAAAAGCTTTAGAGGACTACATGGTGCATTTTTAGTTATCTTCTCTGCTCCACCACAAGAGGTGATATTGTTCTACTTTTTGCAGATTTGTTTATGGTATTGATCTTGGGTTTCTACTTAGGTAAGCTAGTAGAATGTTATCCATCACTAGTTTATGATTTATAAAGAATGACCTAGGTTTGTAGTGATCTCTTCTTAGTAAGTTGTTCTGTAATCTATTCATGCCATACTTGTAAGGTACCAAGATTCTTGTGTGTCATTTCCTTTTCTAAGCTTCACTTTGGGACACAAGTGGTCGTGAAAGAGTCTCCCTTTGAGGCTTATACAAACTCCAAACTTTTCTTCTTCATAACCTTTTCAAGTCATTCACATACCGTTTTGTTCTCGTTTAGCTTTAGAAAGGTCATTACAGATCTATCATTCCTATACCCCTATTTTGGTTATCGGAAACTTCCTATGCAATGCACTTCCATAATCTTTATAGTTTTAAAGACTCTTTGTGTGTGCTCTCAAATGGCTGGTTGTTTTAGTGGGGAATGGCCGTCGTGATCTTAGTTGCCACAGTATTCACAGACCTAAAACACCCTTGAGCCTCCTAGGCTCACCCTGGGCTTGAGTTTGGGTACCCTCCCTTCTCCTCACTCCTTTCCATATTCTGCTGTCTAACTTAGTTTTAGGGCCCCTGAAGTAGCATAGTCTGATCCGATCATTCTTTTTCTTAGCTTTAGCCTAACTTAGATAGTGGTTCTTTTGTAAGTATAACTCTTAGATTAGTTGATTTCTTTTATTCTTTATTCATTAGGGTTTGTCTTCGTTAGTTTTCCATTTACAAGTTATTTCATTCTAAAGTAATTCATATGCTCTTCTTTACATGCTAATAGTTGGATAACCTAGTTATGATTAAATGTTTTAGATCTATTCTTCATTGAGTTATCTAACTAATCCTTGAAGCATTTGAAGTTTATGGTTGTAGTTTGCTAAGTCCACTAAACACTTATTTCTTTCACACTTAGCATTGTTTGATGTGGCTCTTGAAGAAGTTTTAGATCTACTTTTTAGCACCCTTTAAATCACTGCCTTGACATTAATTTGCTGAAAGGCTTCTAGCCCTCTAGGGCCTCCTTTGGACTTTCTCTTCACTCTGCTTAGGTGTCCCTCTGGGACCCTGTAAAGCTCACTCACCGATTGCCTGCAGCCCTCGCCTAAGCTCCCTTTGTACACGGGCCTATTCGGTGTCTTCTCCCCACGGCTCGCCCCTCCTCCTTGTCAGCCTGCTTTGTGTCTTGACAAACCTCTCGGCATGTTCCCTAAGTGCTCACGGCCTGTCTCTGCCGAGTTGCCCACGGCCTAGTCCAACAGCCATCTCCTCTTGTGCTCTCGGCCTCTGTTGACCTTTCTTTTGCTGCACTTAACACATCATACAAATGGTTAGTGATTAAAGGTCCAACGTATGCTAAAGGTTTAGATTGCTTTTTCATATATTACATGCATATTGATTTGGTATTTAAAACTTATGCTCAATTCCTCTAAATCTCCTGGTCTTGCTAATACACTTAAACACCTGTGAAGGTGCTACACAATCACACTCATTTTCATCGCTTGTGTTTGAAAATGTTTTAAGTGGTTTTGAGAACGCCTTGCTTCAAATGCCTTTAATCACTTTCCATCAATCTTTACTACCGTTATAAGACTCTCTTCTCAATACACTTTCTATTACTTGTATTCATACATACCTTAGCAATACTGTTGATTCTCTGGTGCTAAGTGAAGAAGGTGTATCTATTTATTTACTAAACCTGTTCATGACCTCTTGCGAAGTCTTAACTGGCTTTCATCTCCATTCCGCCATATAAACATACACCTGTGACATACACTTTCTTTGAGCTGCTCTCGGAGTTCTATTCAACAGTTTTTTATGGTTTGGCAAGCTTGTATCTATGGTCATAACACTAAATTGATTCCACTATCATTCTGCTGTCACCAACACAGTTTCACACATTATGTCATATAATAACTCTGCACACACCTATTTGCTCACGTCCTCTTTGGGTTGACAAAATACTTTACATTGCAAGTGGTGATTTGTAGTTAAGTTAATCCATAAGTTAATGATATACATTATTCTCCACACACACTTGATGATGCTCACTACCAGATGGCCTCACGGCCTCTTCTTTCATTTATACATTTTATGCTTATGGGCTTAATAATCATGGTTTAAGTGTTTTATGTTTAATGTGCTAATGATATAACACATTAATTTATGGTATAATCTCTTGGCTTAAGCATTGATGGTTTAAAACATACATATCCATGCTCTATCTTATTTTTAAGCTATCTTACTAGCACACATTTACATCATCCATTTACATTGCCTATGGTTTAAACATTTTAAGTGTTTCAAGCTACATTTTTTTCATTTTATCATCACGTACTATATGGTCTGTAATTACATAGTTATATCTTTTAAGCTATCTTACATATGATGGTATATTGATGCTTTAGATACTGGTTACATCATTTAATCTTTACTTGGATAATTCCTGCTTATAAGCACCTGCTGAGATTACCATTTTGTTTCACCTTCGGCTAGTAATACACTAAGTGCCTAAAACATTTTAAAACGAACCCAACATACCTTAAAGATCCACCCCAGGGATCCTAACAATACTTAGAAATACTTCTGTGAGTCTTAAACAACTGCTTTTTGCCATCTAAACCTAAGGAGAGGGCCAGCCTTTGGGGACGTGGGACCGGGTCTCAAGATTTTCATATATCCCTACCACACCCCTAGTTGTGGCAGCCACCCGGCCTTGAAGCTAGGGTTTGAGGTAAAAAGCCTTATCTTGAGCACCTAGCAAAATTATTTGGCAGAATAAAGGAGTTGAGACACACATCTAGTTAGGTGGGATCTAAAACCTTTAATAAGAACACTAGTTGTACAGGATCACAATTCCCCAGGTATGCCGGGAAGTGCAGATTTTCATTGATAGGTAACATACACTAAGTGATAATCTCATTTGATATATCTCTTTAACTGCAACGCTTGTCTATGCTTTCATGTGTAATGATTATCCGTTATCATTTGAATATCTTATCAATCTTCGTTGTAATGGTAAGGATTGAGTATCCCACCTAGAGCAACACTCATCTAGTCCTGAGTGCTTTCTACAAGGAGTAGATGCCAGTGAAGGCGTTCCAAGTAGAGTAAGTGCTACTTTGGGCATGCTTGGCCCTGGGGTGTGAAATCATTGTATTTTTGTACAGACTTTGTAAAACTTGTGTATTGTATAATTTGTATAACTCTAAACTTGTGGGGTTTGGGTAGGTTTGATTAAATTGTAAAGTATATTGTAACAAATGTTCCCTTTTAAACATAGTTGACCCCATTGCCCAATCCTTAGGCACTAGTCCTAGTTGAATTAGGGAAAGGGTTAATTCTATGCCAGCTTAGACCCAGATTAAACCCGCCAGATTGATGTTTTGTCATATAGGCTGTTTTCCTTTTGGCCTATAATCAACTAAAACTAACTCATAGACAAATTAACTCGCGAACTTAGGGATGTCCCCTATCCAGAGTGCTCTTTTCCAGACTAAGAAATTCTATCATGCGACAAAGGGCGTGGAACTTAGACATCAGGACTCAGGGCAATACCTAAGTGAGCCTGACCAGGCTCACGCTTTGGTAAGTGTGCAATAGGGCTTTACAACAAAACTGCTAAAGGAACCATAAATTCCTTCCATCAAGCCCTAATTGTTTCAAATTGTCCAACGGCCCAAATGATTGGTGTCGGTGTCAAAGTTGCTCATAAAGATCTACCACAAAAGGTGTCCAAGCAATATACCCTTGACAAGAAGTTTTCTTCATTGCCACCATTGCCAACGTTTCGATCTAGATGGAGAACACCATACCGAGTTTGGCCAAGTCATCTATAATGTCTATAAAGAGAAGTAATGTTCCATTTGGGTTACCCGTCCAAGGTCCGCGCCATCAAATTGGTCACATCCACCCACCTTAAGGCTTTTAGGTCACTTTGAAAGTGATGGTTTTGCAAGGTATGGGGATGAGAGGAATTTTCACCTCTTTGGCTGCGGAGGTGAGGAAGAGAAGTGCTATCTCAGGATATGTAATTTATAAAGTGCCAACAAGACTAATCTAAGTTAGGTGGTGGGAGGTCTTGTTTGATTTCCCATTGAGGACCGTGATGTATTGTATTGATGGCTTAATATGGTAATCGACGAGCTTCAATTTTGTTGGTCCTTACCGAGACCAGATTGGTAAGATGTTGAAGGTAGCTTCCAAGTTCGCTATGAGTTTAAGCCAAGAGGATGAGGAACCTAAAAAGGACCGGTGGGGTGTAAAAACATTTGGTCAAAAAATGATATCATGAATGTGATAAGGGCTAAGAGATGAATCCATGGAATAGGTCTCAAATAAATGCGAAAATTCCACTTTTTTTTTTAACACACCCTACAGAGCACCGGCCCTCAAGAATACTGCAGAGAGGATATGCCCAAATGATTAACCAGAAGAAATGTGTATTTACTTGGAAACCAACACGCTTGCGCTGCAAGGATCTTGCCGCTTTAATTTGTTTATGTTTCAGTCCCCCCAAGGGTTAGGGTATTCAAGGGTTCTGCAAAAAAGGGTTTTCCCCGCGGCTATGTCTCTCCCTCGACATACGCGTAGGTCCAACAAGAGGTACTCGTCTATCTATCTCGAAAAGCACTAACTAAGGAGGATAGACCGCACTTATAGTCAGATTCACCCCGACCAACGTGTACTAGAGTGTCTCGAAAGTGTTCTCGGTGACACTATAGTTGCTAGGCAACCAATCGGCTTATCTAAAGAGGGCTTAATGAAATATAGGTCGATCCCTACACATGTGTTGTCTGATGCACAACCACTGGCGTTCAAATGTGGGTGGCAAGGGTGGCCAACAAATGTGCTTAAGTACCACTTGTATTTCCCTCAAGTGTATGAATTCCTCAACCGCTGGTTTATGCGCTTAACGGCTGCATCTATGTGGTTTAAAGATGTCAGCCACGTCTCTACCCTGAAAATTTAACCCACACTTTCTACCGAGAAAAGTTCACACCGCTTGTAATATACCAAATATAAAATGTATGCGGAACTCCAAAATAAAATGCTAGTAAGTAATAACAAAGAATTATAAATCAACATTCACCACAATAACACCTAAAATGATATAAGAATAACAACAGAATAACACTTTGAATTTGAAATAAATGTTCATCAAGTTCTTCGCTGAGGGGCAACCTCTAGTTGAGTATATATAGATCTATTACAAGTAATATCCAAACTAGGGTTATCATACCCCTCAACTCCCATTTATACTAAAAAGAAGCATCTAGAGGAAGATCCTTCTAAAAGCGGAAGCTTCTATTAGGTCTTCTTACATCCGCCTTATTCTATTTTATTGAAAGGCCTTATTAATATTGACCTTTATTACATCCGAATATATTGTTCTACCTATGTGCGGGTTAGGACCCTAACAAAACCACTCAACCATGTAGCCTCGGACCATATGTTCATCTTGAATTTCTTGTTAGGCTCACTTGTTTTCAAGGGGATCGGATTGGCCAGTAGGCTCATCGTCTGTGGTCTTCATTTTCTTAGAGATGTTGACTCTTTCACTGACCAAAGCTAAAGGACTACCACTCCCAAATGTAAATCTACAAAAGGAGCTCAAGCCTTTGCACACTCTTGCTCTCTGACAGGGCATTGGAGGAAAGGGTGTTGAAATATTGTAACTTTGAAGAATATTCTAATTATAATTGAGTTATTATTTTATAGATCAAATCCCCTTTTGTGGATTGATCATGTTGAGTCTTGTATAATACCAAATCCCCTTTTGTGGATTGGTCAAACCATAGTTATATGGTGGTGTTTGTAAACTCGACCCCTGTGATTTAATAAAGTAGTTTTAACCACTATTGGAAGAATTCGGTCCTACTTGATGAAGAGACACAACCCTAGCACCTCCTCAACTAGTATTTATAAGTGAGGAGGGCACCTCATTTGTTCGCTCGCTCACTCACACTCCTAGTGTGCATATTTTGAAGGTAGATGCAGTTGTAAGAAGAATGAGAGAGAGGCGCATGCTAATTCCCAGTCTTTTCTTGGTGGTTTTGGTCTTTAGTCTTGGCATTGTATTGGCAATCTATTATTGAGGAAGTTTTTGTTGGGTTTTCTCCCCCGTGAGGGTTTCCCAGGATAAAATGTTGTGTACCTTGTTATTATGTTTCTTTCAGTGGTCCTACTTATGTTGTTATACTCTAGTAAATTGAAAAGAACCTAATAACAGTAGTAAATTTAGCATGGTATCAGAGTATGAGTGAATAGAGAACCTTTCATTAGGTATCCAAGAACATCACTATTGTCGTACAAGAAAATTAGGACTTTTATTGGAAATGAAATTCTGACTAAAAACCACCTAGGGAAGTGCGCCCTAGCCTAGCACATCAGCACACCTTTTCAGTGGCCAGAGCCTTCGAAAAGTCAAACCCTAGTTTTGACTGGTACGAGAAAACCAGAAAACCAGGAAACCAGAACCAATACCAGAAGTATTGGTCCAAATTTGCATAGGTCAACTTTCAAGGGGTAAAACTTGAAATTTGTTAAAACAGACATCTCAAGCCTACTTGCCTCAGGCCAGCGCATCTAGTCCCTGGATCAGAATTCCAAAATTTGAAGTTTGAAAAATTAAGGTTTCCTCATAAAACCCTAAGTTGCAGTTGCAGTTGCAGTTGAAGTACCAGTTGCAGTTGCAGTTGCAGTATCAGTATCAGTTGAAGCACCTTTGAAGTTTTTAAAGGTTTTTTATTTCCACTGATGCTGAATGGTGCCACTGCCTGCCAATACAATCATAGGTATGTACTTACATATGTTTAAACTGTTAGTTTTAAAAGGGTATTTGCACGAGAAGGGATCTTTTGTTATAGATCCATAAAGATCTCAGATCCAACACATTCAGAGGAATAATGCACCCCAGGTTTGATTATTTTGATCTATTTGTTATGACATTATGAACATCTAGGTTGTATATTGAAGTTATGACCATCATATTAACCACTGGTCAAAATTAAAGTCAAAGTATTAGATTGATTAAAGTTGAGATTATAGAGTTTATTCTCTATCTTAGATTTTTATCAAGAAAGCATATTATCTCAGTACATAGGACAGGTTGAAGAGAATACTTGTCATCTTGAGCGAAGGAGTCTAAGAAGGAAAGCAAGAACACTCATTCTTGGGGACAAGACTCCAGGTTCCAGTTTTGATTGATTAAGTTGATAAGATTCAAATTTGCACATGTGAAGGTTGATAACTACCTCATAGTTGAGATAGCAATCTTTAAAAGGTTTTATACTTGGTAGCATGTGAGCAGTATTGAGATAAATGATTATTGTAATCACTTACCGTATATAACTAACATCTCCTCTAAGAGAAACTTCTTGTTTTGGTCCCACGTTACCATGAAGGAATGATTGATCACAACACTAGAAGAGTGTTGCTCTCATTATTATTGTGCTTCTTACTTTTACCCTTGTTTCAAGCAGGTCACAAGTGATAGCTCTAAAAGAGCTACTATGGCTATTGTTCTTGCTATTATTTTATTATAAAGAGTATTATTTGTGTATGTTGTTTCTCCCTTGTTATTCTTATTCCAGGCAGGTCATATGTGATAACTAAGAAATCTATAATGATTGCAATTTTAACTGCAAACCAAAAAAGTAAATATTACCATAATACCACTTTTCCGAATAAAAAATGATTTTGATATTTTTAAACCCAAAAGTAAAGTATGAATTTTAGAGTTAGAATTATTATTTTAAGATAAGTTATGACCCAACTTTTCAAAGTTCATTGTTACATATATTTAGCTTTAAGATAAAGTCTGACCAAACTTTTCAAAACAGTTCATTGTTACATATCTTTAACTTGTTAAAATAGTATACTATAAATGGTGTAACATATATATAATATTCAAGTTTCTTCATCATGTAATAAAATTGTTTAAGAAATGTGACCTGAATATTTACAAATAGAAATAACAAGAGAGTAAGAATCATTACTAACTTTGGATCATCTGTTTGTTTTGCTAACCTTCCACAACCTACCACGTCCCACGCCGACCCACCAAGTGAGGAAAAAAGAATAGTAATCTCACACCGACACACCAACTACGTGCGCGTGCACGAGTGTTTATCTCGTTGTTCTTTATACGAGGATAAGCCTGTCCACGTCGACACGGACACGGTAGGTTGTGAGTAAAGACGTCCCATGAGTGGCCCCCTGCTACTTTACCTGTTCATCATTTTCATCAGTGTGAATGGGAGACGGATAGATACAAAGTAACGGCGGAGAGGAGGCTGCCAAATAAATAGACAGAGACGTAAACCTCCCTTGGAGGCTGCCGGCCGAATACATAGACAGAGACGTAGACCTCCCTTGGATTTGTATTATTATCATTGCTCAATGCTACTACTGCTCTGCCCTGCCCTGCTCATTGGGTTGAATGCCAAGGGAGGGGTGTTGGGCTTTTTCTCAGCACACTCGGGCAAACAAATCAGATCTATATCGTTGATATTGACATTCACATTGGGGTTAATATTAATCTAAAAAATAAGAGTGAGAAATATTGAGTATCATGCACTGAGTTAATCATCTATTCGCTACTTTTTCAATGTATCAATTGAATGGTGAATACATAAACAGAGACGTAGACCTTTCCTGGATTTGTATTATTATCATTACTACTGCTTTGCTCGTTGGGTTGAATGCCCAGGGGTGATGGACCTTTTTCTCCCACAAACAAATTAGATCCACGACATTGACATTGACATTGGGGTCAATACTAATCCAATCAACAGTAACAAACAGTGAGAAACATTGAGCACCATGCAGTGAGTCAATCATCTGCTCACTACTTTTTCATCCTCTCAGTGGAATGGTGAATAATCTGCATTTGACAACATGCACAATACCTTAAGCCAATCATTGACTCCATAATCATTCATTAACTCACTACATGATGCTTAGTGTTTAAATACAAATACCACATTTTTAACTTATTTTTTGAATACTAAATAATTTATATCCACCTGAAAACATGCACCTGAAAACATGCACCACTCAATGATTAAATCACTTGAATAAAAATATCACCTATAATAAAGGTCATTTATAATGTCCGTATAAAAAATCTCTCTTCAAATTCCTTTAAAATTTTGTGGAAAGTAGAGTTCCATTCAGAAAGAATGATTACAAAGAACGTAACTCTACCTATGTTTAATTGTCATCATTAAAATGAAACTATATACAATGCCAAACAAACGCATGCAAGCAATCAATAAAGCTAAAGGGTAGATGTGAAAAGGATGCCTGCGAAGTGAAACATGGGCAGTGAGAGAGACTCCTTGGCAACCTCACAACCTCCAAAAATCATCTCCCTTCCTTGTTCAAGCATTCATACCTCGCAAACCAAGCATGTTAAAATGTCATGTTCACTATCCAAATACCACTTTGTTAAAAAGACATCTCTACCATATTTATATTTATTATAGTAAAGAGTTGTTATAGATAGAGATTGGCCGCTATCGCTCTTCCTTATTTTTTCAACGTTGGGCATTCCTCTTTAGTATATCATCTCAATTGAAACATTTCACTTCTTCCATTAAAACTTGAATTTCACTTCTTCCATAAAAACTTGAATTGCAATATTTCTTTCAACAAATTACCATAGTAATTTAACACATAATTAAAGATATGTACAATATATATTTTATATATTATATATATATATTGTTTGTTAGTTTGTTTGTGATATGTAGGATTAAAATTTTCAGGGGATCTTGGTGTGGGCTACATCAACCTTTAACATGGCTAGATTTTTTGTCCCCACAAGTTTCAAACCAGTAACTTTAACACCTCAGAAACTATTTTATATATTATATATATATAGAAAAATATGTACAATTATATATTTTATATATTATATATAGATATAAATATTTATTTTAATCTCATTATCTTGACTTTTGTAATAGTTTAGTCCCATCCACTTTTTTTATAGGTGAATTAACCTTTTATGAAATTGGAAATAATATTAATAAACCAATTTTTTAAGTTAATTATGATATTTCTTGTATATAAAGATACCCATTTTTTTCTGTTGAAATAACTTAACCAATCTTCTTTTATGTTAATTATGATATTCTTGTACATAAAATATATTAATCTTAATTATGATATTCTTGTATATTAAATATATTAAATATACCAATCTTAATTATGATATTTTTGTATATTAAATATACCAATTTTTTATGTTGAAGTAACCTAAACCAATCTTTTGGGTTAATTAAGATATTCTTGTACATTAAATATACCAATCTTTTATGTTGAATAACTTTTTATGAAACTGAAAATAATAATACAAAACCAATCCTTTAAGTTAATTATCATATTCTTGTCTATTAAATATACCAATCTTATTTTATATTTAATTATCATATATTCTTGTACATTCTTTCCAGTTTAATTATCATATTCTTGTAAATTAAATATTTCATTATAGCTTTAATCTTAATAAGCTAAAAGGTGATTGGGATGATAAGTATATTTTTAATTTTAAAATTATAAATATAATATAAATTTTAAAAGAAAAAGAAAAGGAAAAATTTTGTTTAATTTATTTATTATAATTATTTTTTTCTAATTATTTAAAAAAAAAACACCTTACTAACAACCAACAATAACAACAACCAAAAAAATTAATAAACAAGAAAGAAGATCAATTTAATAAACTAATTTTGATAGTAGATTTCCACCCTTAAAATGTACTAATATCAAATAATTTAGCATTTTTTTATATAATGCACATATCAATGTAGAAAAAAAATAACCTTTTTTATATAATTTAAGGAAAAAAAAATTCCTCATTATTAATACTTGAAATGCTCTCTTCAAATGCAATTATTTATACTTGAAATGCTCTCTTCAAATGCACCGATTAGGCTCTGCATTATATACACCATGCCAAGAGTATACAAAAGTTTTACCTAAACCAGGTTTTTTACTTTACTGATTTGACAAAAACCATGCCATGACTATACAATTGTTTAGTCTAATTAGACTTTTTTCACTTGTCTGGACAATTATCCCCAAAATATAATAATCTAATTGTTGGCAAAATTGCAACTTACCATTATTTAAATTGCAATTTAGAAAGTCAACTAACAACTTTTTTCCAATAGAAAAAATTACTCAATCATATTAAAAATAAATATTAAAAATAAACCGAAAAGATACAACTGAAAAGAGAATAGCAAGAGAACTGCAACAAAAGGGCCAAATAAAATAGGAATATACTAAAAATGCCGACAGGGACTGGTGGCTCCAGACTTAGAATAATTTGATCAGGCCTGCCTTTTTTTTTTAAAGAGGTGTGTTAGATAGCATCGGAATTGGTTTAGGGGGAACCAATTTTAAGGCCTGATAGCAGAAAATAAAGGGGATCCTCTAGTGAGAGAGACCTCGTGGATGGATGTAGAGGGAGGAAAGATCAAGAGACTGGAATTTTCAGTTTTGGTGATCCGTGTGATCCAAGTGGGGGTCGAAAGTCAATGAATATATTGATAGTTATCAATAAATTGGGAAAGCTAGGTCTGTTTTCCTATTGTATTTTCAGGAGGTATGTGTGAAAATGAGTTTTTTGAAATGGCTTGGAGTAATCTGATTCGGTCCATCCAAAGTAAGGAGAGTGATCGATTGAAGTTTGTCGTTGTGATTTAACCAATTTATGATTATTCTGGAGTCGCCAATCAATTGAAGGTGATCAATATTAAGTCTTGTGGCCAGGTGTAGTGTAGCCCAAGCACCCAATCGCTCTGCCCTTATGTTGATGCCTAGACCAAATCCCAACTTACCATTATTTAAATTGCAGTTTTGAATACATAGATGGATCTAGCACCCTGAAAAACCCCTAGTCCACCCAAATTGTGCAATCTCAACAACTAATACTTTTTTACCTAAATTGTGGTTACTTATAGTTATTGTAGTTATTGATATATATGCAATTCCATCATTTTTTTAAAATTTGGACCAATTTTTTTTTAAAACTGATTACAAAACAACCAAAAGTAACGTTGGCTAATATTTGGACTATAGAGGGGTTATTGAACAATATTTTTTATATTTAGTGATTTGATGTTTACTTTTAATGATTTGATGATGTTTTGACACATTAACATTACTTTGATGTTTATTTTTAGTGATGTGATGTTTTGATGATTGTGACAGAGGACTAACATTACATAAATATTATGACATGGATTATTCACTAAAGTCCATACCGGGCCCTATCACTAGCTTTGGTCAGCATCCAGATTACTTTTGAATATATAATCTGTCAGTTGAATAATAGATATGCTTGCATCATAGACTTGATGCACAAAACAAATCAATCTCAGAGATACATGATCTTCATAGAAAAAAAACTTCAGTGTAGGTTGAGTTCACACAAAGAAAACTTAATGGCACAGACCTTGAGCAATCACTGGATACACAAACCAAACCACGATATATGAACTTCATAAAAACACTTTCAAAACGCAATGTATAGCTTGAGTTGACAATTAAGAAAACTTTTTGACAGATACCTCCAACTCACTGGAATTGTACAACATTTATATAGATTGTACTATATATATATATATACAGTATTAGTATACCATAATAATTTTGTTCATGGGTTGAAATTGTGAACGGTGGGTCATCAAGATTCCTTTCCTGTCCCAATCAATTAAAATTGATCCTCACCCTCCTCTAACCATAAAACACTAGTACTGCCAGTTCAAATTGCTCCTCACCTTCCTCTAACCATAAAACACTAGTACTGCATCTCAATTACAAAATACAGCTAGCRGCAGAAGATGAATGATCTAATTTAGGACCACGCCTCTGTCCCGATATGGTGGTCTATTAATTGAAACGGAGAAAATAASCCACCCAGATCAACCATGAGGAGATTAGAGCCCCAGCCCATGTWTGTTTTCATTGAATTSCAGTCCTCCAGTGAGATATRGAGTTCGCAGCTCTGGACCGATTTTAAAAACCGTTTACCCWAAAATCCAGAAGGCTCTCCCCGTCGAGGTTTGCAAGGAGAGACTTGCTGTGAGTGGGTCCACCTGCTAGGTTGGCAGGCTTCAATTGCTGCATCTGCTGTTGATGATTATCGTCACTATGAAAACAATCATTAATGAAAGACCACAAGAGATTGTGAGCGGCCGGGAGGCTGCTGAATCCATGTATGACGAAGAAGTTCCTTGGGATGCACTGGCCTCAAACAGGGGATTTGTATTATTATCGTTGCTGCTGCTGCTGCTTATCGGGCTATCGGCGGAGGGAGGACTATTAGACTTCCTCTCAGTGCTGCAATCACACAAACAAATCAGTTGTCTAACCAAGAAAACAAACAATGGAATTACAACGAAGAGAGGAATACAGTGATACCTGGCCATGGCGAGGGTGGGGCAGAAGGTAATGGTATAGTCGGCACCATTGCAAGTGAAGGTGCTAGTGGAGTCATCATAAGCGTAGCTATAGGCTCTGGGGCACGCTGCCTTGAAGAGCTCCGAGTAAGCGCTAGGCTTGCACGTGTTGGGATTCCCATAGGCCCCGCTGCAGCAATACGCAGGATCACCAAAGGCCTCGCAGGCGCTCCTGCAGGCCAAAACGTTGCTCGCTCCGATACCATCGTCGACCTGGAGCTCCTTAGGGCAGCTAAGATTGAGATCCGTGATGCAGCCTGTTGAGGTACAAGCACCGTTGCCTCCTTGCGCGGTGACCAGCATAGGGAGATTGTAGCCATCAACGAGGCTCACGTCATAAAAGTCCAGGGCTTGGCCTTGCCCAAGCGTGAACTCCGCAAGGGAAGCGGGAGGCTTCGCTCCTGCACCATTGCATTCGAGGGCACCGCCACAATCAGCGGTGGAGCAGTTGCCCTTACCGGTAGAATCAAAGGTGCAGCCCGTGCGTCCCCAGAGACGCCCGGACCAACCCGCAGGTAGGTCAACGGTTCGAGTCCCGCCTGGAAGAAGCTGGAAACCGGTGGTAGACAGAGGCGTTATGCCTGCATTAGAGAGAAACCCAGGCCACACATTGTATTTGCAGTTGTTTGCAATAATGAAAGACCTTGAGCACACTCCTGCAATAAATCCAAAACATCAAGATATCAAAGTTCCATCATAACAATAGAAAGCTCTAGGTCACTTTAAGAAAACTTGATAGACAGATAATAAAAAGCCCTGAACTTACGGTTTAGGAGAGCTAACACAAGTATGACGATGAGCTTGTTAATAGCCATGAATACCTACAAGCTACAGCGCCTCTGCTCACAGCTCTACGATATTCTCCCACCCAACACACACACGAGGACAAGTGGGTGTATGTGTATTTAATCCAATGCGAGGGCAGTACAACTGGACAAGCTCAGCTTTTCAGAATGGAAATACAAAAATATCTCTGAAAGCTCAATTACTATCTGTTAATGGCAATTTATACAGNACACACACACGAGGACAAGTGGGTGTATGTGTATTTAATCCAATGCGAGGGCAGTACAACTGGACAAGCTCAGCTTTTCAGAATGGAAATACAAAAATATCTCTGAAAGCTCAATTACTATCTGTTAATGGCAATTTATACAGGTACTGCAAAAACGCACATGAAAGCCTCAGAACAAGAAGTCAAGCACGCACATGAAAGCGTCAAAGAAGAACAAGAATGTCAGATTGCAGCTGAGAAAAAAGAGGGATTCAATCGTCCAGTTTTATGGCACCACTGGGTGGGAAGAACCTAACCTCCTCATGTTCTTATATGCAAAATATAAGAAAACGCCGGGGTCTACCAGGTTCCTCCAAGTAGACGCAAGCGGTGTCCCCACTTCAACATATTAATTATTCTTTTATTTTTTAATAGCAAAGTAGTTAAGTTTAAAGGAGTGAATTAATAATTGGGATTCTCTGGTTAAACAGTGTTTTTGGTTTTGGAGTAAGAATAAAAAGGTAATAACCCAAGATAAGGCATTATTAGTGTTTTTGGTTTTGGAGTAAGAAAAAAAAAAGGTAATAACTCAAGATTAGGCATTATTAGTGTTTTTGGTTTTGGAGTAAGAAAAAAAAGGTAATAACCCAAGATCCGAAGGCATCTAGTTAAAAAGGAAAGTTTAATCTTTATAATCTCGGATTCATAGGGGATTTTCCGGTTATGAATCAACCTATATTCCCAAACAAGTATTAGCTATCAGTGTAGTCAGCTAAATTATATTTAAGTTTTACCACCCATAAAAAGAAATAAAAAGAAGTAAATAAATGAACCAATAAATTATTTTTTGAGTTTATTTTCTGATCAATTTTTACTTGAATTTGATTAAAATTTGTTAGAACTCTAGATTTGAGATTTGAGCGATTGAATGTATAATTCTGATAAGCTGAGAGCTTTTATAATAATTAATTCATTTATACATTAAAAATGTAATTTAAACAATAGAAAATAAAAAATTCACCAAGATCTATTTAGCTGATTCAATCAAATTTTACTTCTTTTTTTTTCAAAATTCAACTATATAATTCAACCTTAAAATTGACCAAATTTCCTGAAACAAAATTCTGTAATGAAATGAAACTGTAACTTGAATCTTAATTACCCACCGCCTCGGCATTAACTAAGTTAGTTGAATCTTAATTACCCACCTCCTCGGCGTCCTCAACAATTAACGTACGTATCTAAGCTAACCGTTTCAGGCGCCGAAAGATCGTAACAAAATTGAAGACACAAGCAAAGCGCCAGTTACGACTCGAAGTTTCCACCAGAAATGGCACAAGTTTACCCAAAAGAACGAGCCAACCTTGTGCTGAAAGGAAGCAAAAAACCGGGTCAAGAATTGATACCTAGGAACAACCAGAACGCATGTAATTAACTGTATTCTGGCGGGCTGATTTAAAAAAAACTGTATTCTGGCGGGCTGAAAAGGTCATGGGTTCGAAACCGACGGAAGAAATTGGAGGGAGTCCTGTGTGACATGTGAAAGGACATAGAATAATTTCATGGACACATCAGCTATTATACCTTGTGTAAGCGTGCACAGTACGCATCTATCATGATGGCTCACGGCGCCCAGAGAGATTTGATACGATGGAGGACCTCGTTAGCAGAAGATTCTCTAAATTTTTACTTTCACTGCCATTGTTTCATGCGCGGCGGCATGTGACTGGATCATTAATGCGCCACTATAGTATTTCCTAGTACTATTGCACAGTTTACAATATTGTTGATATTTTAATATATATTCTGTCTTGAAATGTGCATTGCGTATTTAAAAGTATGGCGCCAATCGCAATGGCGGACCCATAAACTTTAACTACCTCTTACTACCTACCCATTATAACCTTTGACCACCAACCCATCATGTATTAACATTGAATTTATTTAATTAGGAGAAAGCTCAATTATGAGAGAATGTGGTTTTCTAATTGTTCTAAGTAAAGATGTAGAAATTGATTCAGCTGGTTAAAAAACTCAGGGACATTCAGATTATACAAAAATAATCCCTTAAATATGAGGATCTAAAGCTAAGAGAATTGTTCATGGGATGATGGCATTCAATTTGGGTGTGAAATTTCTTATTAGAAATTAATAGTCAAAGGTTGAGTTGTTAAAAGTTAATTTGATGATGATAGAATTGGTTTATTGAACCTTAAAAACTGAGGAGATTATATTATTTCTTTATATATGACTAAATATTAGGCAAAGTCTTTAAAGATGGTACACTAATCAACTAAGTCAATGCCTCACTCTAAAAATTGAAGAGTTTGCTTAACCTTATAGTGATGAATTTTATTTCTATGTTCGAAAAGCATTCCAAGATCACCATAGTTTTGATGACTTATAAGGTTAGAAGGTTAAAAGTTAGGAAGGTTGCTATTGTGACACAGATTTTGAAATTGTTGTATAATTTGAGTTATCGCAAATCACTTTAGGATAAAGTGTTTTTCATCTTCAACCCGTCACAAAGATGAAAGATTATTGTGTCCAATGGTGTTTTGCGAATTGTCCAATGCCAAGTTTCGTTATGCAGTTCGTGGGAGTTAGTTCGTATTTTAGTAATGTGGGTTTTCTTCTTTGTGCTACTAAAAAATGAGAGATACCTTTGATGTTCCAGATTAGGGTTTACCACCTCCTTATAGTATCTTAATTTTCCTTTATCCTCTAATTTTTTTGTCACACCATAGATTCTCCTTAAATTTAGATGTAATAATATTTTTAATATTATCGGTATTATGTAGAACGACATTTTTCTGTGTTCCCCAATGATTTAGCCAAGACTTGACATCTTCATGCCATCCCTTTAGCCGTTGTTGGTTTTCGCTAGAGTTTGAACTGATTTTGGGGAGCCTCTTGTCGTCCATGTTGTTTATTTTGTTCTTGTACATTGAGTACCTAATCATGGTCATGCTCTCAGTGGGGAAAAGGTTTGCTTCTATGAGGAAGATAGGATAGGGTGTATTGCCTTTAAGTTTGATATTATAAGTTATAAAATTCTTATGTATTTTCTCTATCTTTCTCAAGGATTCTCTAGATATACTAGATCCCCAAACTTCACATCCATATAAGATAAGAGGAGTGACGAGAGTATCAAAGAGGAGTTTTTTCTTATCCCACAACCAAAGGTCTGCTAATTTACACTTGTTTTCAACCCCATAATAAGTTTTCCACCCTCCATTTATATTTTTCTCAATGCTATAGTTCCAATTGAGCTTCTGATGAATATCGATTTCAAGAGATTTCTAAGAAGGCACTTCCTCAAAGTTACTATTGTCATATAAGAAAGTATCATAGGTGATCTTTTTGGATTTGATTATCATAACTTTCATTTTATCAACATTCACCATCATAACCATACTAGAGCAGAAGTCCTTGAGGGTTCTTAGTTGCTTAGTGAGGTCATAAGGATTCCTCACCATAAGAACAATATCATCATCACAAGAAAGAAGGATGATGACTATACCAATGAGAGTCAAGCTAGTACAACCAACATCATCCATACAATATTATAACTCATCAATGTATATGTTGAAGAGTGTAGGGGAAAAGGGACAACCTCGCTTGACTCCTATATTACAGTTAATTTATTTTGACCAACCCTCAACATTCCTAAACTTGGCAATAACACTCGCATACAACCTCACTATAACAACTCTCAACTCATAAGGAACTTTTATCTCTTCTAACCTATAGTTCAAGGTTAATTATAAATTTGATATTCAAATTTCTTGTAAGATTCCCCTTATTGATTGTTGTTTTGTTTAGTGTTCATTGTTGATATGTTTTTTGTTTATTGTTGGTGTGTTTTAATGGTATTTGGCTCAGAACTTTCTTCAAATAGTTTGGTTTAGATATTTTGTCATACAATTTTACAACAGTTCCATATCACACTCAGCACACAAATGGAGATTCACTTTATTAAATACCAAATTAACAACAATACATATGATGGAAGTAATTACAAACTCAACCAAACTGTTATAACAGTGGTAAACTCAAAAAACACAACAAATAGAAAATGGCAGTTCGGTCCCTTACAGAATTACACCAAGAATCAACAATCTGATCTGTAGATGACAACTATATCCAATGAAGAAGAGATCAGATTTAGCCTTGTGCTCTTCTCAAGGAAACTCGTCCTCTTGCACCCTCCACAACAACACTCTCGAACTGTAAGAACTATACAACCTCAAATAATAATAGTACAACCCTCATGGAGGTTTTCACAATCAACAATAAAGATGGCATTGCTCCCTTATGATGCCCAAGGCTTGTAACAATAGCTACAACCCCTTCGAGATGTCCACAACCTATTATAATGGGTATAACCCCTTTCTTAAACCCACACTTGTAAATATTTGGCACAAACCCTTCCTAGAATCCTCACGACCTAGTATTAGGCAGTACAACCCTCTTTTAATGGTTGTTACAGCCTCTCCGTTGGGCTTCCAAAACCTGTAAACAATGGAGGCAACCTCTCTCTAAGGCTACACAAGTTGTAATGATGAACATGGCCTTCCCCAAGGCTGCCACGAGCTACAAAAAGGGTGCAACCCTCTTCTTGAAACCCCTACAACTGCAGATAAATAATTCAGCCTCTTCCGTCCACCCACATGAATTGCAAATGGTGATATTATCAAAGAGAAAAGAAGTCGACAAACTCTGAAATGAAATGGTTTTCACAACACCCAATAAACTCCTGCAAATGACCACATGACTTACCAAAATGATGGATCTTTCTTCTGCAATGAATCCACATGAGAGATCTGAGTGGTCTCTCCTTTTGATCAACTAGGGTGGATTCATTTCACCACCGAAACCAATCTACTCAAGGGTTTCAACCCCAGACCCTAAAAATCCACAAGAGCTTTTTAAATCGATTTTGATAGAAATGATCATGCATGATGATAGAATGAACCCCAATCTCTTCTTTATACAATTTTTACCTTTTTCGCTTAATTAAATATTATAAAGTAACTTTATAAAATATCTCTTTATTATTTCTCTCAAAGTCACATTATAATGCCTTTTAATTTAATTACTCAATATCACTTTTAAATGTTATTTTTTCGCCCAAGTGACATTAAATAATTAAATCGATTAATTCGCTTTTCATTGACTACAACCTACGGGAAATAAAATAGGCGATTAAGTCGTCCTCCTAGAGTGATCACTCAGAAAGGGACATTACAGTCCTCCCTTCCCGAGATTGCTTGCCCTCAAGTAGTTGCAAGCTACGATGTTGCAAAATCTGATCTCCTTCCCACGTAGCATCCTCCATTGTCAAGTCTCTCCATCTAATAAGATAGTCTCCAATCACGATGCTCCTCAATCTCCTCTCTCTGACCTCCAAAATCCCCTCAGGGATCAACACCAACTGCCCCTCCTCCTCCAGTGGGGTAACTCTACCGAAGAAGTGACATGTTGTCTCATTTCCTTCTTGAGGCATGATACCATGGGATCTCCACTTATTGAACTTGTGACATAGCACATGTGTTCATGGGATATCAAAGAATACCCCTAATTTCACTAGATATTGATAAATACCTCTCAAAAACATTTTTTAACCCCCCTCTCAATACATCTTTCTGATTAAAAAACTCTAATTTTAACTAGATATCCCCTATTTTTACTAAATACCCCTATTATACCCCCCCAATACCTATAAACCCCTCATCTCGCCACCCCAATACCTACAATATATTGACTCTATTTTTCACAATTTTAACACCCCCTTTAGAATGAATGTGATAAGATATTGGTCAACGAGGTGAAGCCCTCATGCATGATACATGAAAAACATTATGGATCTTGCTCCCCTATGATAGCTCAAGCTCATAAGTTACTTCCCCAACTCTACAGATTACCTTGTAGAGGTCATAGGAGTGTGGTTTCCACTTTTCTACACCACTTTTCTTCAATGAAGATTGTCTGTATGGTAGCAACCTCAAGAAAACTAGGTATCCTACCTCAAAACTGCCCTCCACCATGTGTATGTTTGCATAAATGTTGGTGTTGAGCTTATGGAATGAGCAGATGCTACAGTAATTCTTCAGGATGAGTATGCTCTGACATGTTCTACTAACAAGCGATATACTCCCTCACATATTGCTTCACATCATCCTGGAGGCCCTTCCATGAGAACCTCTCTCTAATTTGTCGGTAAATTTTGAAGTATCATGAATGCCCTGCCAAACGTGTATCATGCATAGCCCTCATAATGTTCTCCTTAAGTGTGGAATTAGTGGCTAAGTATATGTATCTTTGTAGTGGATAATGCCATCCACTACTCTGTACCTATCATCCTGAATGTGGCCTTCCATCAACTCATAGGCAAACTTATTCTTGGAATACTCCACCAGGATGTGGGACTTCCAATCAGCTGAAATGTCTGTGAGGAAACATGTGGTTGATTTCCTGGGAAGGGCATCAACAATAATATTTTTCTTTCCCTTCACATACTTGATGGTGTGCTCGAAGCCTCTGTTAGGGGGTTTCCCTAGAGGAATCTCTCCAAAATCCCAATCATGTATGCTGAGCAATGCATGAATGTCTATATGATAAGGTTGGTTTCTATCTGAGGTCCTCTTAGACGTAATCAGACACTCTGTTGCATAAGCTACATCTTCGTGCCTGGATATGTCTTCCATCTGATCAGCTAAAACAATCTTAGGAGTACCATTGGCCATACCCCTCAGAACCACCTTCTTACCATATGCTACCCTAGATTCCAACTCCATTGTATTGTAGTTGATAGAATGTTTTTCCAGGGAAATAATCCATTGAACACCCAAGACGACATTAGTGTATGCCAGTTCAACTACATAAAATTTATTTGTCATGGCGTAGTTTCCCAACATCATATCCAACAACAGAACCCTTTGATTTCATGTCATACTGTGCCCACCAGCTACTACTACATCCAACCCCTCTAAGTCATCTGTAGGAATGTCTCTCCTAGCCACCAAAGTTGAGTCAATGAAGTTGTGGGTTGCCCCACCATCAATTAAAATTGTGACACGTTGTCTCTATAATACTCCACGGATCCTGAAAGTGTGAAATCTAGGAACATCTAATAGAGTGGAAATAGTCCCACCCTTAACCTCCTCGTGTGGTTTCTCATCATCCATACTCTTGTGTTTTCCACCCTAAGCCCATCTCATTGCTTCTTCCCCATCACTCTTTGGAAGCACCTCTATGTAATGCGCCTTACTCTTACCCATGTACCTGTGACCAGGTTCCCAAGGCTCCTTACATCTGAATTAAATTTTCTTCCTTCTCAATTCTCTACGAGCCTCGTCATCGAACTTATCTTTCTCAGACCACTCCTTCTGGAAGGGTTTCTTGTCTTTGTTTTCTTGGGAAGGAAAGGTTTAGAGGAATTTTTTTTCTTTGGGACTGCATACTCCATGTCTCATATTCTTATGATGGAATCTTGTACATATCTTGGTTTTAAGGCCTTAACCCAACCATGTAGGGGTTCAAATAGTCCTTCAATGAAAAGAATAACCAACCTATGCTCCGACATATCTGTCACCGTAAATGCAACCCTATGAAACTTTGAAATGTAATCATTTGTTGTACCACTCTACCTAAGTTGTGTCAGGTCCCTGAAATGCAGATCCTTCTTATCAAATTGGTCAATGAGCCTCTATGTGAAGTCAAGGTATGGGGTAATGTTAGCATGCCCCAAAGTGACCAACCCATGGTACCACCAGTCATGGACCTCTCCATGCAAATGTAAATTAGCATATTTGATGGCCTCTATCTCCATCATGGGGTTAAGTTGGAATTATGTGTCCAACTTATGAACTGAAGCTCTAGCAGTGCATTTGTTAGAGCCATTGAAGTAAGGGATAGATAATTTCCTAACATTTTGCTGAATCTCCCAACTCTGTGGGCCCCTATTGTAATCCCTTGGAATGTTCTTGTACTTGATGGTACAAAAATCCTATACGGACATGGTTGCACAAAATTCCTCTCTAAGAGTCTGATACTCCCTCAAATAATCAGTGAACTCTTCACCTTATCCTTAATATCCCTGATTTTCAGCTTGATGTCCTTCCAAGAACGTATGAGGTAAAAGAGGTCTAGGAGTCGCTCTACTAGTAGTCTCAATGTTATTATGTATAGGGACATGAGTGTTGCTCCCTTCAGCACAATTCTCGTTGTTACTATGGTTGCCATTAGTCCCCCTTGAACCATTATTGCTTGCACTGTTTTAGTTCCCCTGATTGTTTTCTATCAACCAAATGAGAAGCTCAACCATCTATTCCTGGCCACTTTCCAAGTCATTCAAAATACTCATGATGTTGTCCTCAGGCTATTCATTTTTGTCCCCCATGCTTCCCTCTACTTTAGACTCAGACTCTGAATGAAATATGTTATCTTCCCTTCTATGTCTCTTGTATGTGATGTATGTCCTGTCCTCCAAAAACATTAAGATTGCATGCACTCACAGACTAGCAAGAACACTAGCTTTGATACCCCTGTAAGATTCCCCTTACTGGTTGTTGTTCAATTTAGTGTTCACTACTGATATGTTTTATGTTTTTTGTTAGTGTGTTTTAATGGTATTTGGTTCATAACTTTCGTTAAACAGTTTGGTTCAGATATTTTTTCAAATAGTTTTATGATAGTTCCATATTATACTTGGCACACAAATGGAGATTCACTTTATTCAATACCAAATAAATAACAATACATATGATGGAAGTAATTACAAACTCAACCAAACTTTTATAACAATGGTAAACTCAACAAACACAATTAGATCTCTTTATTATTCTAACATGTAGGTGACCTGCTTGGACAACAAATAGAAAATGGCAGTTCGATCCCTTACATAATTACACCAACAATCAACAATCTAATCTGTAGATGAAAACAATATCCAATGAAGAAGAGATCATATCTAGCCTTGCGCTCTTCCCAAGGCAACTCGTCCTCTTGCACCCTCCACAAAAAACACTCTCAAACTATAAGAACTGTACAAACTGCAATAATAATAGTATGATCCTCCTAGAGGTTTTCACAATCAACAATAAAGATGACACTTCTCCCTTATGATGCCCACAACCTGTAACAATTGCTACAACCCCTTTGAGATGTCCACGACTTGCTATAATGGGTATAACCCTTTTCTTAAACTGATACTTGTAAATATTTGGCACAAACTCTTCCTAGAATCCTCACTGCCTGGTATTAGGCAGTATGACCCTCTTTTAATGGTTGTTACAACATCTGTGATGGGCTTCCACAACCTGTAAACAATGTGTTAGCATAAAAAACGCACTGGTATTTTGATGAGTATTTCCATCACTCTTCAAAATGATTTATCGCTTTCTTCAGTTTCTTTGCCAGTATCTTAACCTCCATAGTGTTCATCAAGCTCCTGTTTGATTACTTTGCTTAAAAATCCTTTGCTTTTATGCCTATGGACTTGCAATACAAGATACAAATAACAAAATGTCATTCCATTGCTTTTATGCCTTTTATACTTTGATAAGTTCCCCAAAAGCAATAGTGGTGTGTGCCTAGGTGAGCCTAGTCTATCTTAAATCAAACCATACAAAGCCCAGCTCTAACACCAATGCCCAAGCACAAGTACCAAATTTCGAGTCCATATGTTACCAAAGCCACGCAAGTCCAATGTGAGTGCCAAGCTCTCCATTTCACATATGTCATTGGAATGCCCTAGTGACTAGAAGCATAATTAAAAGTTATAATCTTCAAAATCCCTATGTATGTGATATATGTCTCATGAGCAGGGTTTAAAATAATAAAATACAAAACACAGACAGTTGACAAATGCCCGAGATTGCAGGTGCTCTAAAGAGATGCTTAGCCTGGTTTTTAGTTTGCAAATATAGAGGTGTCAAGCTAAGATCTAAGGCGCTGATGTTGATGCAGGTCATTACACATCAAGTGCTAGGTGTCAAATTGATTATACAGTGTAAATATTAAGCCAGGGTCGGATGTTTTTCTGTTATAGATCGCATTAATTCATGAGTCGAATCAATGGCTTAGAAGCACCATCATTTCTGTCTCTGTTTTTTCTGGGCAGCGTATTAAGATTTCGAGGAACCATGCATCAGAAGACAAACAAATCTTGCATTTTCGGGTTGTTCTCAAGCCACAAAGTTATACCCATGCGCTCAACAATTGACAGTGAAAGAGGTGCGTACAGATTTATTGTAAAAAATAAAGGATCACGATGGGCAAGTGTGAATGTGGGAATATTTGTGTGCTACATGGTTTTCCAGAACAGATTTGTTCCCATCATTTTTAGAGGACCAAATGGAATTGCGACTGGTGTTGGTGCTCAACACTCACAAGTTATGTTGCATGGATCGGCTTTGTTGCACAAAATGATGTTGTTTTTCCTCATTTGACTGTCAAGGAAACAATTGTTTATTCTGCACTTCTAAGGCTTCCTCAGACACAATCCAATGATCAAAAGATCCAACGAGCACATGAGATTACATTTGCACTATGCTTAGAAAGGAGTCAAAACACCATGGTGGGTGGTTTGTTTGTTCAGGGAATTTCTGGAGGTGAAAGGAAGCGCGTTTATATTGCACTTGATATTCTCACCGATCCTTCCATCTTGTTCTTTGATGAGCCCATGCCTAGTTTGGATTCAATAATTGCCTTGCGTATAATTGATATTGCGAAGAGTTTAAGTAAGAATGGTATGACTATTGTGATGGCAATTCACCAACCATCAACAACCATCTAGTTTATTGTAGCACCGTTAATGCAAACAATAAATTTGATTTGATCATGAAAGGTTTCCTTCTTGACCAAAACAGAACTTTCACCAGTGCAGAAGGCGGAATTATAACCAGTTAGCTGATGAAAAGCAGAGCTTTCACCAGCTAACTAGCAAATCTTAAGTCGAAATAGCTGGTGAAACCAGAGACTAGCCAACGAAGGTGTATTTTTGCCCAGATCAAAGTTTTTCTCAACCGAATCTCTTGAAAATGCTTTCCAAAGATACATATTGAATTATAGTGTCAAATCTAAGATCCACTTTTGATGCAAAGGAGTCAGAGGAGGATTTCAAGTTGATTTGACACCTTTTTGGGGGGCAATAAATCAGGGTTTTTTCTAAACTTGGCAAATTCGAATTTATCTTCATCAAAGGATATCGAATAGCCTTGGAAGGCTTATCTGCACAACACAGAGGTTCTACATGATATGAAGACCATGAAATAAGGAATTGACCTATTTTTTAGGTTCATCTCCTTTCTTTTTGTAAAAAATGTTTTGACTTTCTATCTTTAGCAAGTTTGATCCATTCTTCTAGGATCTGAATATTTTATTGTAAAAGCTATAAAGCTAAGGATATGAGATGAACATAAGGGGGTTCAGTCGTAGGACTAAGGTTTTAATTCTGGATACAATACCATACTGCTTTGTAATAGACTGTCATAGATATGTAATACAGATCACCGTTTTCTTTCTCTATTAATATCAGATTGTCATTTCTTACTTCTTCTATACTTTGATTCAAGTTTGTCTTAGTTGCCAATGACTGTCATCTCATTGGTCAAGTCATAGGCTTGATTTAATAGTGATACCTGCACCATCTTATCCGACCCATCACATGTGTGCTCTGGTTAGTAAGTATAGTATTCTTCATCCACTGTTATGCTATTCATTAGATCATTGATTCTTGAAAGCACTGTCTCATCTGATGATATATTCTTTGACTATCTTGATATGATCTAGTAGGTCAATTATTCCATTTTATCTCAACATAATCATAAACCTATTCATATTTTAAGTTACCAAGCATCTTTGGCCTACAACCCCAAAGAGTTTCTTGGAGTGATAACACAATGGAGGTGACCTCTCTCTAAGGCTACACAAGTTGTAATGATGAATATGACCTTCCCCAAGGTTGCCATGAACTACAAACATGGTACAACCATCCTCTTGAAACCCCCACAATTGCATATAAGTAATTCAACCTCTTCCTTCCACCCACACGACCTGCAAATGATGATATTGTCTAAGACAAAAGAACTCCACAAACTCTGAAATGAAATGGATTTCACAACACCCAATAAACTCCTGCAAATGACCACATGACTTAGAAAAATGATGGATCTTTCTTTTGCAATGAATCCATGTGAGAGATCTGTGTAATATCTCATTTTGATCTGCTAGGGTGGATTTGTTTCACCACTGAAACCAATCTATTCAAGGGTTTCAATCCCAAACCCTAAAAAGCCAGAAGAGCTCTCTAAATCGAGTTTGATAGAAATGATCATGCATAATGAAAGAATGAACCTCAATCTCTCCTTTATACCCTTTTTACCTTTTTCCGCTTAATTAAATATTATAAAGTAACTTTACAAAATATCACTTTATTATTTCTCCCAATTCACTTTATAACCCCTTTTAATTCAATTACTCAATTTCACTTTTAAATGTTGCTTTTTCGCCCAATTGACATTGAATAATTAAATTAATTAATTCTCTTTTCACCAACTATAGCCTACGAATATTAAATAGGCTATTAAGTCATCCTCCTGGAGTGATCACTCAGAAAGGGATATTACATTTCTTATTTCTAGTTTTATGGTGGAATGATGTCTCTCAAGGTTTTGTGTAATTCTATATCAAATTTTGGAAAAAATTAGATTGCTCAATTTTTAAATAACATCTTTGAAAAACTCAAATGGTTAGTTTTATAGTTTAAGGTTATCAATAAATCCTAGATATTAAGTAAAATTAGAGTTTTGCAATAATACATGTTTTCATGGTGGAATAATGTTTTTCAAGGTTTTTAGGGGTGTCAGGTGTGGGGGGGTAATAAAAAATCTCAGAGGAAATACTGCAATCAATTATGCATGGGGTTTAGGTACAATGAAAAACAATGAGGCGAAGGCTTATGCCCTATTCAAAGGCATCAAGATGGCTCTTTCGACCAGGGTCTGAAGGATAACAATATGCAAAGATTCTATGATGGTAATCGGGGCTATCGTCAATTAGAACATTGTTGGAGGTAATGTCTACACTAGCGTCATATCACAAATCCTTGCTCTCCTAAACAACTTTGAAGATTACTCCCTTTTTCATATAAAAATAGAGATAAATTTGGGTGTTGATAAAAAATCCAAGGAGGGAACTAACCTAAGGAAAGGGAAAATTAAGGTTAATGGGAGTTTTAAACTCATCCTCGTCCCTTAATTGATTATGAATCAGGTTTAATGTCATTGGAAGGCCAATGACATAGGGGTTTTAATGATCCATACCTCACACAATTCAAAGGACATCAAATTGAACCAAGCATTCATTCCAACGCGTGTGGGTTCGCTCTTCCAAACCTTGGTGCAATGGGCAGGGTAACTTATTTCAAGCAATTTTGTGAGGTTCCTCAATCCGTCTAGCTCCAGATTGATGGTAGTTTTCTTTTGTTATCGGGCAAGTTCAGGTTCCAAGTTATCAATTTGATAGGTTCTCATCGCCCAATTTGTCATTCATTGGATCATTTCAAGCCTTTATTTATTTATTTAGGGGATAGCTCTAATTTTAATCTAATTGAGTTTCGACCTATTCACGTGGTCTTTGAATGGGAATTGGGTCAAATCTGTTGTAAAATCATGAGTTCTGGACCTCTCCATTCTCTCCTTTGCGAGTTTGTTGGCCTTTATTTGGGTTGTCTTCTTCTCCTTTTCTAGTTTAGAGCTGAGTCCTTTGCCCTCAACTGACTTTTGGTTTTTAAACCTTCCTCTCTGGTCTATTGGCTCTCCCATCTTGTGGCTGGAAGTTGGTTTGTGGATACAATCTTGAGCCATGAAAGTATAAACTTATTTCCAACGGTGCTTTTAGCTCTATGCTTGGAGTTTGACCTGCTCAATTGGTTTCTGGTTGGGAGTTAGGTAATTCCTGCAGTGATTCTATGTTTTCTGGGCCTTCTCTTAACTCTCTTCCTTGCGAGTTTGTTGGCCCCGCTCATTTTCCTCTCTCCTTCTAGTTTCAGGCCAAGATAGATGGTCTTGGCATTAGTCTCGGGCCTTTGGGGTCAGTGTGGGAGTCTCCCACTATTTTGGAAATCTTACAGGGTAGAGATTCTTTCAAAGGCAATCCATTGCAGAGGAATTTTACTTTCTGTAAGGCTTTTTTGGGCCCCCTTCCCTTTAGGTGGCGGTTTTATTATAGGTCTTTATGGGGTATTAACCTCACAAATTATAGTCGACTTTCTTTCCACAGTTCAAGGGTTGTCTTGCTCATCATGGATCCAATCTAGTTCAACATAAAGCGCATCTTACATAAGCACAAAGAAATGGACGAAGTTAGCAAATTGAATTTTAATCAAGTTGACAACAAGGTAAGTGGCCATGAACAAATTGAAGGGAAATTAAATGCGAGAGAAATAAAAAATTACGAGAACATAACAACAATGCATAAATCATAAGATGAGATTTATCCTAGAAAACCCAAACCGGGAAAAACTAGCTAATAGATATATTAGTCCTTTGGTCAAATCCGACCAAGCCGACCAATCTCCTGGTCTTGGCCAAGTGAGCCTTCACCATTATCGTCTTGGCACATTACAATGGAGTCTCCTAAGACTATTTAAAGGCTTCATTACATGAAATACCATGGGCTCAATACCACAGGTCACCAATACCACGTGCCCAAAACCACTAATGTTGACCTAACAACTTTGACTCTTTTACCGAGTCAAGTTTAACCTAACATAGATAATTATGACCCTGCTTTAGCAAGTTGAAAACTTAGAACAAGAGAGACAAATAACCAACTGTAAGTTTTAAACTTGTGAAGTAAAGCAATGCATATAGAGTCTTAAACAAAACATAAATTAATCAATGACTCATACACATAGTACACAAAAATTTACGCTGGAAACCCTTAACTAGGAGAAAACCAACCTTCCTTGGTGTCACACCTCTCAACTCTTCATTGTATTAATTTCACCATTCAAAATACACTATATACAATATTTTAGGTATTTTGCAGCTACCAAAACCCTAATCCCTTAATTTGGGATTAATTTATAAAACCGCAAAAAAAATTGAAAAAATGCTAAAATAGAAAAAAGCGCCCAATTTTTTTTGGGGTGCTTCCCCAAATGCTTCACGTAACTAGGGGGCCAATCTTGCCCCCCCTGGGACCCCCCATTGGGCATCGTCTGATGCACACGCCCACAAAGAGTGACAGGTGATGGGATTGTCAGACATAGTCATCAAATATGATGCACCCCCACACACATGCAAAGAATATAACACATACCCAACACCAACGTCTCTGAGCAAACTTTAGGGACACTCTTCCAGTGTGTGGACACTTTGGAGCATGAATGCCAACAACTCAGAGCCATAACAATGCCCCAACAATCCAATTCATGTTCAAACAATCAATTGGCTACAGACCCTCAAACAAAGAATCCAGAAGAGACACAAGGAGACCGAGAAATGGTTCTAATGGAAATCGAAGATAATGAACCCAACCATGATGGATTCCAGGAAACACCCGACAATGAATCTATTGTTTAAAATATGTATTTTCATTACATCTTATTGCTAGGTCAATTTATCGATTTTTCAAGGTTTTGTCCATAATACAAGTCTTATGGTAAAATGATTTTTTTAAAATTTTGTCTAATTGTATATAAAATTTTAGAAAATGATTATTCAATCTTAAATAAAATTTGGGGGAAAATCCAATTTTGAATCTATTCAAATATTAAAATCTTAAAAAAATTAAAATTCTTCCAAAAAAATCTCATATCATAATAACTAAAAGTTAGTTACATAATTAAAAGTTTTTAAATCATGGAATTATTAATACAGATCCCATGTTAAATTATAATAAAATTAACTAAATCTCAATTTTAATTATTAAAATATTTAATTAAAATGTATATTTATACCACTCTAACCTATCAAACTAAAAAATAAAAATACACATTTAATAATTCATTTAAAAAACTAAAAACTAAAAATACATATTTACTAATTACTAATTAATTTAAAATATTAAAAAATTATCACTTTTTGATACAAAACATACTATGGAAAGACACCCCATGTTATCAAAGTACTTTATGTTTGAACCTATTAATAATCTTCATCAACTAAAAATATTAGCACACCCCATGTTACGGCGTGATGTTGACAACTAAACATTGAAAAGATGGCAACGAACAAATTTAGCCCTTAGATTCAACCCTAGCCCTACATATTCAACCCTGTCTATGATGGTGTGGGGGTGTACATGATTTATCACCCATCTTTTCAGGAGAAGAGTATTTGGTCTTCCATCTATTCACACTTTATATGGTACAATATTCCTCGTTAATTTAGGGAATAGGTCGTTAATTTAGGGAATAGGGAGAGAGAAAAATGAAATAAATATTATTTTTATAGTTTTTTAAATTGAATTTATTATGTTTTTATTAATTTAATTTAAGGAATAAAAAAAAAAAAAAAAAAGATAAATTTTATTATTAAATTGAGTTTTTTTTTTTTTAATATATATTTTTGTATGAATAAAATTTTAGTAAATTGATTGAAGGTGTTGGGTAGTTTGTGATAGATTGTGATACTCTTTTATGTGAAGTTATCCGTTAGAAATTCCAACTTATTTTGTGTGTTGCATATGGGACAAGTAACCAAAACACAATCAAGTTTTTAATTTGATTAAAATTTTATTAGACTTCAAATTATATACATGTTGAAATTTTATTTTTATAAATTTTATCTTATTTTAAATTAATTAAATACTCAAAAAATAAATCAAATACTAAAAAAATCAATCAAAATTTGAATCAATCTATTTTAAATATAAATTATTACTATTTAAAAAAAATCATTAAAAAAATTATAAATCAAAATTTTATAAAATTATAAATTTGTTATTTTATTTAAAACTTTCTAAATATAATCTATTTTAAATAAAAAATATTATTATTTTAAAAAAATCATTAAAAAATTATAAATCAAAATTTTATAAAATTATAAATTTGTTATTTTATTTAAAACTTTCTAAATATATCTTAATTATGAATAATTTCACCAACCTTTTTATTAAATTTCCAAACAAAAATTTATATAATAAATATCTATTTTATTTAAAACTTTCTCAATGTATGTTAATCATCAATAATTTCACCAACCTTCTTATCAAATTTCCAAATAAAAAATCTACATAGTAAATATCTTTCACCCAAATTCCTCCTTAGAGTGAACATTTAAGATTTATTATTAAAATGTTTATAAAAAATTTAAAGTTTAATATTTTTTCCAAAATGTTTGGAAATAATTTCCAGATTTAATAAATTTTAAATATTTATAAATTAAATTATTTTACATTAAAATTTTATTAATTATTTATATAAAATATGCATAGTTTGAATTAGAATTGAAAAGTCTCTATTATAAAAAAAAAAAATATTTTTTTATTAATTCTCCTTTAATATGGATCATTTTGATATCTATATACATTTGTTTATTTATTTGTTAAACTAATAACACCTAATAACGTACTTTGTGTTAAATGCATCATGCTTTGCAATGAAGTTACAACACTAATTGTACAAGGTATGTTTTTTTAAATGGTATAAGGTATGTTTTTTTTAATTGAATACAAACTTCCATCATCATTATCTAATCAAATCAAACTCTTATTTTTCATTAAAAACATGTTGAAAAGACAATTTGGATCACTGAACCAAGTTAGATATTCAAGATGATACATCTCTATCTTATAACAAAAATGTAAAATTGAAAATAAAAATTTATATAAAATGATGAAAATATAAAAAAAAATTAAAAAATACTATGTTATTATAAAACACCATGAATCACAAACATGATCATCTTTCCTATCTTAATAAGATTGCAAGCTTCAATGGAAAAATGGCTGTTGCTACTAGCTAAAAACTAACTTACATGATTGTATAGCTAAAATGACAAATAAAGTCTTGTGAAAACTCTTTAGGAAAAAGGACAATCTAAGATGAAATCTATAGTTACATTTACAATTACGATTTGGTTCATGAAATAGTAAATCAAGATAACCAAATTAAGGTTGGAGATTTTTTTTTAAATCTAAACTTGCATTGTTTAATTTCCTAAAAAGAAAATTGTATACTCTCTCTTTCTCTACATGCTATCTTTCTCTTTCTGTAGATACTACAAATCAAGTTGGTCAAAAAGACATTAAAACACATCATTATCATCATCATTAATATGACCAATTTCTTTCATATCAGATTAAGTCATAACACTAACTATACAACATGATTTTGATATGTTTATGATATCATTAAAACTATATATGATTTTGATGTGTTTATGATATCATTAAAACTATACAACATGTCCTCTTTCAACTCGATTAATTAAAACTAACACTAACTATACAACATGATTTTGATATGTTTATGATATCATTAAAATTATACATGATTTTGATGTGTTTATGATATCATTAAAATTATACAATATATCCTCTTTCAAAATGATTCATTAAAACAATAGAGCATATCCTCTTTCAATTACACGAGAAACTTTATATTGACATATCACAAAATTAGTGTATGAGACCCTCTTGTTTGTGGGACAATGGACCCCCTCTACGAATAGATTTCACTACTAAAGTTTATAAAATTGTACATACTCTACCCCCTTGGATTGAAACCTATAACCTCCTAGGAAGAATCACATGGTCTTAACTATTAAGCACACTCAAATTGTACTCCACTCATACTCCATGTTGTAAGAGTAGTTCTTTGGCCCCAATAATATTAACAACCATACATTAAAAAGATTGCAACAAACAAAATATCTACACCATAATGGTTTCAGGATGTATACTGATTATGATTTGTATCTCATCTTTTTGAAACAAGAGTGAATGATCTCCCATCTATTCACATTCATTATTAGTCACTGCCATGAGACTATAACAATGAGTTCTCTTTTGATGTGACATCAATTTGCTTTTTACCATAAATTTGTGTATGCAATGTAATGTTTAACATAGGAAAACAAATATATATTTTTGGATATAATAAAAATATTTGTGTTTCTCATTTCTAATTGGTTGATAGAATTGAAGTGCTATTGTTTCCTTCATAATAAAAATATTTGTGTGTTTCATTTCTCAATTGGTTGATAGAATTGAAGTATTATTACTCCCTTCAAGTCTTTCAATACAAAATTGATTACACAATCAATGAATTTCACCAATCACCACATCTAAACATAAAAATTATACTGTGTATTTATTATTATGCATTATTATATTTATATTATATTTATTATCTAATATATTATATTATTACATGCATATCTAATATATTATTTATTATTATATTTATTATCTAATATATTATTTTATTATATTTATATTATATCTATTATCTAATATAATATTTAGATTATATTTATTATGTAATATAAAAAATATAATATAAAAAAAAAAAAAAAAAAAAAAAAAAAAAAAAAAAAAAAAAAAAATTGAATATTTTAAAATGCAATTTGCATTTGCTAGCTTAACTTAATTGGAAGGAAATTTAGGCTAATCCCAAAACTATACAACATCCACATTAAAGTAAAAATGTGCTCAGAGATCCTAGTTAATACAACATATAACAAATCTATAAACTAAGTGTCACGGAGAAGCACGTCTTCCTCCATTCCTTATGAGTCTACGTCAAATTCTTTGAATTCCAATCTTTTTTTTTTTTTTTTTTTTTTTTTTTTTTTTTTTCATTTAAAATCTTTGCAAATTGATTTATTTGAAGACTATTAAACTAGCCCCTAGTTAACATAATGTTCATGTTTCACAGTAATCAACATCATCAATAATTATAAGGTGACAACTATCATCTACATTTACAAATCTACTTCAATGCATCTGTCAGCCATACAACTTTGGTTTCGGTACAATATTTGATATCACTAAGAAGTAAGGACTTGATGAAATGAAGAAAAATCATCCATCTTAAGTAAATTAGCTTTTATAGAGAATTATCAATATGAATTATATATATATATATATATATATATATATATATATATATATATATATATTATATATATATATATATATATATATATATATATATAATTGTAAATTACCATTAATTGGAATAAAATAAATTGCTATATTTATAAATAATAACATAGAAGCAATAATGCAAATAAATTATATGTTTATAACACAATATAGAAGTACACGTTGTCAATTGGGTCTAGTTGGAGTGGTTGTGTGATGGAGTGTTATCTTCTCTACCCAAATTATATTCCCCCCAAAAGTTTCTCAGAAAATTGCATTATGCAAAAAAAATATAGAAAAACAAATCCATATGCTAATAGCACTTACAAGAATATAGATGCAAACTACATTTACAAAAGTACAGGAATTAAAATAGACATCTAATATACATATCATTTCTTACCTTTTAAAATATAATCATCAATTCTTCCCTTTTTCCCCTTCTTTTTTACCTCTTGCCACCCCCTAAAGGAGGATCCATGCCAACTAACTATAGATTAGGAGGTAGGATAACATGATTCATAAAGGTAACTAATTGATAAAGGTAGGATATCATGATTCATAAAGGTAACTAAAGGATAACAAGATTTGTGAAGGTAACTAATTCTTTATCTAAACTAAATGGTTCATAAAGTCTCTTTGTTCCACCTAAAGAAGCTTCAAGAACAAATAACTCCTTCAGGAAGGAAAGTTTGGTATAACCGTGTTTTATGTTAGCCCCTAAGGAGAAGTCAATTCTCATATCGACACTTGTAATTGTTGATCCTCATTATGATCATCATCATTTTCTAAAAAAAATTAGCTTTTTTATTTTGTTTTTGTGCATTTTTTTCTTGAGAGTATGAGTATGAGCATGGGGACAAGTAGCTTGTAGATGTCTAGATAAATGACATATCCAACAACAAAATGTTGTATTCTCATAATATAAGACCTTAATGCATTAAAAAAAATTCCATTTGAAAAACACTTTGTCTAAATAAACCCTAATTATGATTAGTTTCAACACAAATGAAAATGTATGTACATAAACTTGCCAAAACACTCTTAATGATTTGATGTAAGTGCCCAATTTTTTTTTCAATATCTTCAAAAACTAATAAATACCAAAAATATAATAACAAATAAAAAAGCAAAATCCAAATTAATATTCTAATTTTATTTATCCTTATAATAAAATTATAAATAAAAAATCTATATAATAGAGAAATATATAATATCCTAAAAACTAATAAATACGAAAAATATAATAACAAATAAAAAAAAAAGCAAAACCCAAATTAATATTCTAATTTTATCTATCCTTATAATAAAATTATAAATAAAAAATCTATATAATGAAGAAATATATATCTAGTAAATAACTTTTATTCAAATTTTACTTTTGTAATAAATAAAATTTTCATATTTTCATATTTTTATAATTTTATCATGATTTTAATATGTTTTATTTATCATTTCATATATTAAGATTCTTGCCTTCAAATTGATTGAGTTTTAATTTTTCCATATCCATGTATACCTAGCCAATTTTAGATTTAACTCTCTATTTCATTTTAGATAATGCATTGACTTATATTTTGATCTTCTTTTCCTAGCCTCTCTTGTTCATCCGAGTGAAACACTTTTTAAAATCCACTAGTATAATTAATCATTATACTTAGCTAAGTTAATCATAATGCATAGCTTATGTCATGAAATGAAAGGAAAGATTAGCTATTGGTGATTGAATTTAGTTAGTATTGATAAGTCGGTCTACCCTTTCGCTCACATGCTTATCATTTGCAATGTGTTGGAATTGAAATTAATGTGGTGTAGATAAGTTGGCCAACCTTCTCCTCATATGCTTAATGAAGGGACATGTGTAATGTAATGGGAATGTAAATTATTTTCAATTTTTATTATTATAAAAATGTAGAAAAAGTTTATTTTGATTTTTGATATTTAAATTAATTATATTATT
>SNQJ01S0055694.1:53432-74894 GCA_010110895.2 Picea sitchensis
CCAATAAGGAGAGTGTGTAGAGGAGAATATATGTACAAGGAGAGACTAATCCCACCTGTGCATCCAAGGAGGGATCAACCCCACAATGTATTTGCTATGTAGCATTGTTCCTGATGTAGATAGAGAATGTAGATCCTATATTTTTTTGTTTGATATGGTTTACAATGGCTCTATTTGAGTTCCATTCACTTCAAGTTTTCCCTGTCATTCACTCCTTAATTTAGATTTGATACTTTGTATATTGCATCTCTTTGCCATATTTTTGTACACGTAACAAATAATAAACAGGATTTGGAATGAAAATTCAACAGACACGATCGGACCAAAAATATATATCCAAGATCGATGTTCTCAGTTTATTTCAGCCAGTGAAAGTGCATGTTGGATAAAAAGGGGTCAGAGGCCTAAATTATAAACCATTTTATTAATGGTTGATAATGTGTCATAACCTTATTCATTTCAGTATACAAGGGTGGTATTATGAAACCAATTTAGCTCACCCTTGAAATGCATGAATGGATTACAAGTGGCACAATTATGTAAGCCAAATAAAAAATGTGCCATGTCGATGTAATCCAAACGATTTAAAAAAAAATTAAAACAATAAACCTCAAACGTAAATTCACATGGTAAACATTGTTATGAGTATAGTAGACTTCAGTAAAAGTAGTCAGATTCTTCTTTGAAAAATAAGTTCGAGTAGTGTTCTCATTTATTTATTTCAAATATGTTCTTATTATTTAAAATAAGGATAGATGGAGAAAGGTAGTCATTCTGGTCAGTCATAAACCTCTAATGAAAAAAATTTAATCGATTGTGATTGTGAAATTTTTGAAACTATTCTGTCACAATTTGATCATTATGACTTAATAAATTTATCATGTGATATATTTAGGGGTTTGCATGATTGTTTATATATCTGGGAGTCGAGATTTGGTAAATTCATAATTCCCCAAACCTATTATTTTCCTAATTTTTTCTCATGGCGTGCAAAGAACTATCATTCTGAGAAAACGACTGTGGTATCTGAAAATGGGTCTATTATATTTTATATCAATGTAGAGTCTATTACAAAAATGCTATATCTTCCCAAAAACATTAACTCTAAGACTTGGAATCACTTAAAGGATTTGGGTGTCAATGATCGTACTTCTCTAATTATGGATGCTAAAAAGGTATTAACAAAGAAGAATCTGGTTTAGTACCCTCAAAATAAATGTAGTTCAATTCAGAGAAATAAGAAAACCTTCATAAAAAGATACAAGGAATTAGTTGAAATGGGACTACCTTTACTTTGGGATAAAAATGGAAATTGTATTCAGCAGGAAGCATATAAAGATATGCAAATAAAAGAAAGGGATGATATAACTAAATTTCAAGATATGGATGATGTTTTGAAAGTTCAAACTATTATCTGCGAGTTATTAGATAATTTTCATTTATTATAGCAAATCAAAACTTTATTTCATAATATTCCATCATATAATAGGTATATGGAGCTTGATTATAGCTTCCAGAAAAATGGTTAAATCCCGAAGAAAAAATTCATGGAACTAGCCAAGCTCGTGCCTTGTTATGAAATTGTGCCAAATGTATTATGTCCTATACATG
This sequence comes from Picea sitchensis, assembly GCA_010110895.2. Lineage (NCBI taxonomy): Eukaryota > Viridiplantae > Streptophyta > Pinopsida > Pinales > Pinaceae > Picea > Picea sitchensis. Next base: position 55,044 of record SNQJ01S0055694.1, read on the forward strand.
CATGTATTCTATTCTATACTATGTTCTATACATGCCTATACTATGTTCTATAAGGGAAATGCAAATAGTGACTTGGTTTTAAAAACAAATATTCAATTGTTGGGTATTTCATCATCACTTGTCCTTCTTGACTTCATGGTTCATCATTATAATGGCATACAGATAATTTACAGAATAAAGAATGAAATTTTAATGGAATAAAAAATGACATATTAAGATGTTTATGGAATAAAGAATGACTTTTTTTTCTTTGATGAAAATATGGTATAGATTAGATTTTTCAGCAGAGGTATGTCTTTAGACAAATTATGCACTTGTGATTGGTGTTCATATGAAGATGAATGAAAATGGATGTTGATACATTGTATAATATGGATGTTGACACCATAACTTCAATCAACCTCTATTATTGTTTTTATAATTGAATTATCTTGTTTTTTTGTTGATATATGTAGTTGTCAACAATTGATGTTCACAATGTGGGAAACGATGACAAATTGTTTGAATCCATGGACTCAATGGAGACAATTAAAAGGTTGTGAGAAATGAAAATAGGGAACTTATTTCACTGGGTAGGTGTGAACCAACGGAGGAGAACAAAGAAAGATGCAGATTTTTTATGGAAGATATACAATGATATGGGGTAAGCGTCATCTTTTAAAAATATTGTTTGTCACATATATATTATGTGTTGATACCTTATTATGGATTAATGTTATATGTTTTGTGTGTACAAAACCACATAACTGTGCACACATTCTTTCTTTCTTTTACCTTTAAATTTTGTTTTTCTACTTTATATGCATGAATCTGTTGAATTGTTATGTGAGATGATATATGATATTCGATATATTATTACAGTGATGAGTGTTCCATATATAGAGGACATATTGTGACCATCCGTGAAAAGATGCGTCCCTTGGATAGCAAATAATTATTTATTATTATTATTATTATTACTTATTATATTTAGTAATTATTAATCTAGGAAAATGTCTTCCCGATGTTGTCCAAACATCAACACTCCCTCTCAATGAGGGAGACATTTTGCATCATGTCAAGTTTGTCTCTGAAGTATACAAAATTCTCTCTAGACTCATGACACCTATCTATGACTCCTTGGAGATGTCTCTCTCCCACCTGAATCGAGGGGAAACTCCACATGTGGCTCTCCCATTGAGCCAACTGATTCTCTCTGAGATCAGGCTCACTTTGGCTTGCATGTGATAGCATCTAACATCTCGAGTCTTTATCATTCCTAGTCAAATAAACATGAATAGTGAGAGAAATACCACTGGTTCATTCACCACTTAAACTTTACCCTTAGCAGGTAGGTGTCTGACCCGATGTTATCTGACACATCAAAATCACCTCCCAGGGTCATATAGCCATGTAGTCCAGGAAGGACTACACCTGATTACATTTCTACCAGTACACTTGCTGTAATGAGGTGTATCCTATCTTCCCTTGGTTTTATTAAGGTTTGGCTATTATTAGGTTTCTTTTCAATTCACTAGATAGCCATAGCATAGATAGGATCAGTAAGAAATACACAATCCTGGGAGTGCATCATTTATCACAGAAACCCTCCTTGGAGGAAAACCATCAAAAACTTCAGCAATGCTAGATAGAAGTAGTACTTGAGGAGATAACTCAAGGCAATACGAAGTCCTCTCCCAAAGGTCATGTCCTCTCTCTCTCTGCTTCTTCTCCAGAATGGGTTCAAGAATTTCTAGTAGTGAGCTTGGTGGTGGTGAACAAATGAAGTAGATTAGCCTCCTCCCTATTCCTTCTAATCTAATAGGTGTTGGGCCGGGGTGTCTTTTTCTTTGGTAGAATTTTGACTTCTATAATCTGGGTGGTTGTAACTTCACTTTAATAATATATTCGGGGGTTGACTTCTCATTTGGCATATGTTATAGAATTTAGGGTTTGGCCAATCCATAAAAGGGGGTTTGGTCATACATAATTCTGAACATGATCAATCCACAAAGGGGATTGATATAATGAATAATACATCAATAATAAATAGAATACTCTTTGCGGTTACAATATTTCAACTTCCCTTAACAAGAATGGTATTCTAGCGACATGTGGTGAGAGAGGCTGTATCATCAACAACATCTTGGAACATTGGTAATATCTATAAATCATCGAAAGTTTTCTCATCATCAATATCATAATTCATAGCGGGGAGATGGAATGGCATCATCACATCCTCATGTTGTGAGGCTAAAGGTAACATCATCATCATCTTCAACATGAGGGCTAAAAGTAACATCATCATCTTCAACAAGAATTTGAAGTGGCATCATCATCCTCATCATCTTGACAGAGCTGAAGTGGCATCATCATCATCATCTTCATCAGGAGGTTGAAGTGAAAATCATCATCATCGAATTGCATCAACATGGATTAGTATAACATAATACATCATCATCATCAATACTTGACACAAAGTGCATTACAAGCATCAACCTTGACGGCAATATCACAGCACGAAGGTTGGGCATCATCAACAACAACAACATCATAGCATGAAGGTTGGGGCATCAACATCAACACTAGGTTGAGAGTATTCATCATGAGGTTGGCATCAACAACATCATCGGCTAGAGATTAGCATCCACGATGCAAGGCCGGAAACATCATCCCCAACAGTGGCAGTGTTGGATTACTAGAGGGTGAATGATGGCCGTACGTAAGGTATAATCAACTCTTCAAATGTTATATAATTGTAGATTTATTATCCAATAATGGGCAGTAGGAAATAAACAATCACACATACCACGGTACGATTGTTTTCATTGGAAACCCAGGTGGGAAACCTTGGGATAAACTGACTGTATATGTCTTGAAGAATTACATTCATTGGAAGCACAAATTCCTTTGTTTTGCATACACCCAGCTAGAAGGAGGCTCCAGCCCCTAGTTTCTCAGGCTACAACTGAGGGAAGCTCAACTCCCCAATTCTCGGCTGTGAGGAGGAGGCTGCAACCCCAATGTTCTCCGGTTCCTGGCCCGGGCGGCAACCACTGTCGCGCCCCGTCTGCCACCACGAGTAGAAGTAGAATGATGGAATCCATTTGTCACTACTATCACTATAGAGGATATCGCATTTGTAAGCATGTACCAATAAATCTAAACCATGCATCAGCATGCACCTCAACTTTGTAATCAGCACGTACCATGAAACAAGTGCATCGGCAAGCACCAGCACGTAATCAACCTGTACACCGCCAAACAAGTGCATCCAAACGTAGCCTGGTAATGTTACAATCAGGCATCAACTTCTGTCAACTTCTGACTCATCAATATGTACCAACATCACGGTAACTGTACACCTCATGTATGTCGCCAACTCATCAACTACTTGTCTCAGCCATGGCCTCAGCATGTGCCACAACCAAAATCCCTAAATGAATTTCATCATCAAATATGATTTTGTAGCTCTATAATAGACCTGGTGTATGGCCTCCCACATTCCTGCAAACCTTGCTAAACTTTAACAACAAGAGATGGCATTTTCATCAGAGCTTTTCTTTGAGTCTCACGTACTGGTAGTTTGGATTGATCAAAACCTAACCGGAAGGAAATCATAACTTTGAACCACCACCAATGTATAAATATCTAAAACTGATACACAATTTTTCTTTAGTGTGTTTTATACAGTTCCTCCAAGTAGTGACTAGTAGTAACCTCTCGAGGAAAATAGGATATCAAAATGGCGCCTTGTTGAGTGCAATGCTTGTTATTCTAGGGAGGCGACCTTGGCAAGTGCCCAACACAAAATGTTATTAAAATATGAAACTATTACGTAGCATACTACATGCTGGCTACCTAACAAAACATTTTGTATCACTTAATTTTAATCTGTTATGAAAAATTTATGAAATTTTTACCCGAAACAACTTTTTTATACTAGTTTCAAGACTAACCACAAACCCTATTTTCCACGGGTGTAACTCCAAATAAAGGCGACCCTGAAGCTGAATTTTTTACAGATACTTGGATATGTTGTCTCTCCGCTTTCACATGGCGGTTTCAGTGCGTTGTGCAGAGGCAAAGAGTTATAGAAAATGAATGAGTTGAACTGAAAATAACATACAGAAGCACCATCAAAATTTATCCCTTCCTTGCATTTCGGCCTTCTTTTCTTCACCTTCCTCAAATTCTAGTTTAAAGATATCGCGTTTACCTCAGACCTGATATATATTCCAATATTCTCAAGTGTGATTCAAATGGAGGAGCCTTGCCTCTTATTTATACTCTCAAGTAGCTTCCTTAAAGGAAACATCTTCTAGGTCACTTGACCCGTTTGTATTTTAGAGATGGGTCCACTTCTAATTCTGCGTTAAATTTATTATTAGCAGAATAATTTGTTTGTATTCACTTTGAATTACTATACGCTCTCATCCCACTTCACTTTATTATTTATCCTTTAAGAATCTCTTAAACCACTTTATTTCAACTTTGACCTTTTGGGGCTTTTAGGTGACATATGAGGGTCCTCAAACTTCATAAAGGCCATAACCTCAAATCGTGAGGAGTTATGGCATGGCGTTATGCAATACCACAGAGAAATGGCATGACATTTTACTATCCATATAGAATTGAAGTATTTTGAAAATATATCATAACTCTCACCGTTACCCATCAAACAAGCTTGGGCCCATTACACAAACCTAGGGTCTCAAACTTCTCATGGTCATAAATCTCTAGCAGTGAGGAATGTGAAAGCGTTCATACCAACTGGGAAATGACATGACAAAGCACTATCCATCCTAGGATATTTTCACGACAAATTCCACTTTCCTTCGTCTCGTTGTTGCAATTAAGCATGGGTTCTCTTGCTCCTCAAAGCGTCTTCGTGGCAGAGGGATTTCACCATAAGGGGACCCTTTGGAGTTCATCCATATTTACTTCTTATCAACCATTTACAAAACAATAATGGATTCATATTTACATCAAGGCAATGTGGGTCCATTAAGCAAACCTTTGTACTCTGGGGCTTTTCTTCAAGGGTTGACATCAATGACAACCAATGTAATCAACAATCTCCCCCTTTAGCATTGAGTAGCAACACTCACGATGCAATACTAAAGTACTTATCACTCATGCTCCCCACAAGGAACCATGCATTTTGTCCCTGCATCTAATGGAGATTTTCTCCCCAGCAGACCATGCCTGCACGTCTTACATCAATGATCTACGCGTATGAAACGGCAAAGGTATCTTTCATCTGAGGGTTGCTCCCCTAGCAATCCTCTTATGGTGCTTCCTCATGGCCGCATCTAAGACGCCCTGGATAAACATTCAAAAGCATTCATTTTTGGGTAGAAATAGCTCAAAGTCTTAAGCGAAGATATTCAAAGGCTTCAGGTAGATGGTTTGTAGGAATGTATCACTTGTTCTTTTGTACTTACATACTCAGCTTTGATGTTATTTTCTGCAGCCTGTTTCGGTAGAAAGTGATACTTGATTGGAATGTGCTTTGTCTTGGAGTGCATCATCGGGTTTTGTGAGATATTGATGCAGCACTTGTATTATCACAATATATTGGAATGGGCTCATCATACTCAGCATATATATCATCCAAGGTTTGTGTCCAAGGGAACACATGTTACCAATATTGTTGTTGCAATATACTCTGCCTCAATGGCAGATGGGAATGTGATGATTTTTTCTTGCTAGCCATGATACCAAACCGCCACCTAGGTAGAGCCATCCCCTTGTGGTGCTTTGTCAATCATCGGCTGGCCTTTAATCTGCATCTATGTAGGCAATAGAAATTGATAGATATTTTCCTTTTGGATACCATAATCCAAACTCTTATGTTCCTTTAAGGATGCTCGAGAGGATCCCTGCTACTGCTAATACATCATTGATTCCTTTGGGTGCCTCTTGAAATCATTACCACTTTTGTCCAATTTGCATGCATTACATGCGAATGCGGATGTTGTCGCATATAGTAGGTTGTCAATCGGTGACCCTATACTCTAATCTATAGACTTTTGAATCGTCATCTTTTCAACTTGCAACTGGTTTTTTATAGGAGTGGTAACTAGTTTGTCGTCTTCCATTCTGAACCTCTTTAGCGTCTCCATGGTTGAAATAAAGTCCCTTGGTTTCTTTGATGTCGAGTCCATAAAAGGGATGGTCTCCAAATGCTGACGGTTTCAAATTCCTTGCTTTGAAGATTTGTAAACCCAACTTGTCATCATCACTACAAAATAATATCATCAACATAAACTTCAGTCAATAAGAATACCTTGACTTACCTTGGTGTAGAGGTTGTTATCTGCACTCCTTTCTAAACCACTTGTTGTAGATACTTATCGGTCCCCGGAGTACCATCCTAGGGGCTTGTTTTTAGACCATACTAGGGCCTTCTGAATTTTACACACACATAGTGGGAGGGTGTTCTGGGTATTTCAAAATCAACCGGGATTTTGCTTAGAACTTCTTCTTCAAGTTCCCCATTCAAAAGTTGATTTGTCCGTGATATACTTTACTGTTTTTGAGGCATGGCTAAAAGCAAATGAATTTAGCTACATTCGGCAAGTAGGGGAAAATGTCTCTTCAAATTGATTCATTTCAATCTGTGCATATCCTTTACATACCAAATCTAGCTTTGTTCCTTGTAACATGTCCATCTTCAATTCCAATTTATTCCACGAAAGGAAGCCTTTTTGTGCCTATCACATTCTTATTCTTTGGTCTTGGAACCAATTCAAAGTGTCATTTTTCTCATTGGTCAATTCTTCATCCATGACCTTATTCCCCAAAATTCATCCTGCGGCCCTGCTTCAAAGCGGTTTTGGTTCAATTGTAGATGAGAATTCTAGGTGTGTTTGTTACGGTGAGCAATTTCGCCAGTCCTCAACTCTTCATTCTTTGTTTCCAAATGGAAATCCCAATCCTGAGGATGAAGTTCTTTTGTATAGTTGCTAGGTGTCTTTGGAATGCTTGTTAGACTTGCTCTTCATACATCAAATTCTGTTAATCTTCATCTTCCTCTTCTTCTTCTTTTCATCTTCTTCTTCAAAAGTTGTTCCATTGGTTTGTTTTCTTCTTTCTTTGATTTTGGTCTTCTTGTTTCATCAATCTTATTTATGTTGATTGCTTTCCACAACTTTGTTTGATGTTAGATTCTTAACGCCTTGTTGCTCCTTGTACTTGATGACAACAAATATTCCTTTGTCCACATGAGGTCAAACTTTTCCCATTCATCTTCTCTTTTGATGTAGCATTTGCTTCAAAACTCTAGAGTGCTTCACGTTTGTTGGTCTTCCTTTCCATGGCTAAGTAGGGAGTTTTATGGGTGTTGTTCGAGGCATTTATCTATTTTGAATGTGAATTATTTTATGCACTACCTATGTCCGAAAATGTATCAGCTTTGGATCCATTATCATTGTTAAGACCATTTCTTGTACTATCATGTTCTTTCTTTCAACAACTCCATTCTATTGGTGCTAAGCAATGGACAATTACCTTTTTATTCCATTATTGCTGAAGTAGTCCATAAATCCCTTTGAGTGCAGTTCTCCTCCATTATCCGATTGTAAGCATTTGATTCTTGAATCCATCATTTTCAACCATTTCCTTGTAGATCTTAGAGTTTTCAAAGCTTAGGTTTGTTCTTGAAGCGAAGCTGAGTCATTCTTGTATAATCATCAACTAATAAACAAAAGTATCTCTCAGCTTTTAAGCCTTTTTTTGTAGTTGGTCCAACTAGATCCAATATGCACAATTTCGTTGTTTTTAAATTTGAATAATATATTCCTTTGGATTTGAACCTGGGCTTTGTTTGCTTTCTTTGTTGGAAGTACTTGCATAAAGTGTTGGTTAGTTTTAAAACGTCACGGGGCATTCTCTGATTGCTTCTCTTTTTGTTGACTTTGACAAGGTTATCAAAGATGTATGTGAATCATTCTTCTATGCCATAGCCAACTTTCATCTTCCTTTCCTAGACAACACTTTTCATTTTCAATTTAGCTTAACACATATATGTTGCTTGAGTTCTTGCGGTGATGGCGATAGTTTCCACAGACCTTCTTTCTTATCTCTGCGTTTGTGAATCGGCAGTAACTTTATGACCTTGGTCCGCACGTTTGAATCACACTTAAGATTATGTTTCATATCTTCTACTAATTAGAACATTTTATGTCTTTTCATTCTTGTTCCCAATTGATTTGTGCCTTGAGATGATTTTGGATGAATCATCATTTACAAAGAAGACTAATCCATCTCTTTCATTTATCAATGTAAGAAACCTATCTCTATCACATGTCATGTGTCTTTAACATCTATTGTTAACATACCAACCACGTTCTTTTGTTTAGCTTGTAGAATGACTATGCATTCTCGTTGCTATATTGATCTTGCTTTCTTATCCATGTCATTTCACGAGGTTCTTGTTTGTGACTCTGTTGAGGAGTTCTTTAGGAGGAATTGTCGTGCGCAATTTTTTGGCCATGTGTCCAAAGGTGTTACATTTATCAAAATTCCTTGATTAGCAAAGGTCAAACTTGTTGTAGCTTCTTCTTTGTGTTCACTAGGTCTTCTTGAATAACCCTTTGTGTATGGCTCTCAGTAGTTATTGTTCCTATTATTATCTCTGCCGATTCTGACTTTATGTTCAAAATTATTACATGCATAGCATAAACCAAAAAATATAGTTTGATACTTGGGATTTGAATATATTTTGAAAGAAGGTTCTCTTATGAAAGGAGGTGCTCTTATAGATCCTTCTTCTTCTTAAAGGGCATGTATGCTCCCATTTGTTGATTAAAATCCCGGAATCTTCTTGGTGGAAGAATGTCCCTATAATCTTCCATGCATATATTTTTATCCTTTGATTGTTTTACGCGTAACTTTTTGGATTTGTTTCTTGCTCTATTGTTTTGGGCTTGATCCATTTCTGTCTGATTGTATCAAGTCCAGACTTGTCAAGATAAGATTTTTCTTGGTGATAATGTCATCGAACTTTTTGGGCTAATGCATATTTTCTTTGAATATCATTTCTTAGTGTAATCCTCGCTTCCAGGACTTTCCAATGATTATATCATTTCCTTCTAAATTTGTTCTTACAGAGTGCTTCTTCAATTTCTTTTATCTTCTTCTATTTGAACCTTCAATTTTGTGATCATTTGTTCTAGTTCTTGAGGTATCTTTTTCTTATCTAGTTATGCAGCGGTTTCTTGCTTTTCTTCTTTTCTCTTGATAACTTCTATGGCACTCAGTAGTTCTTCTCGAGTCAACTTCTGCCTCTTAATTTCTTATGCATATGCTTCTTCATATTCTTCTTGAGTCTTCTTTAGCGAGTCTTCCCTCTTTGCCATAAATAGAACTCTCCACATTGTTTCTTATCCGCTGACTTCATCTTCATCGATGATGAGATGTAATGTGCTTTGGTCTGCAAAATTTTTTTTTCTTGAAAAATTCATTAGCAATTCTTTACCTTTATATGTTGTCTTCCTTTTTAATTGGCAATCATTTCTCTTTTTCTTATGAGTACATTTGTTAGAGAAAAATGAAAATGCAATACCATCCGCAGTCCAAAACAAATTAAATGAAGTTTACCTATGTACCTACCATTGATTCCCTTGTTCAGTCTTCTGAAAAAATTGGCCACTTCTTCATCATCTTCGGGAGACGTGGTTGTTGCTGCTATATTCTTCTTACATTTAACCTCTTTTGCTTTGATATTTTGGATGCTTTGGGAAGGGATGCTTCTTTTCATCACAGGATTTTCCTGTTAGGTTCTCATCTCATATGCTTTGTAGAGAGATTCATCTGAGTTCGTCCATGCTTATTGAGTTTATATCGATCTTTCTTCTAGTGTTGATATCTTAGGGTTGAATCCTTAGGAAGAGATCTTACTACCTTTGAACAATTACAGATTCTTGCGTTTACTTCTCTCCCAATCCTATGATTACATTCATTTCAGCCATATAAATGTAAGAAGTAATTACGACCTTCATCTTCTTTCATTTTTAGTTGTTGGGCGATATACTGTAAGTTTGAATCTTTGTTGCTTTGACTTTTGAATCCTCCTTCATAAATATTTGAAGCTTGTCCCAAATCCTTTAGTAGATTTACAATGTGTGACTTTGGTGAATACCATATCTTGAGACCATTCAAAAGTGTATTTATGGCTTTGGAATTATTCTCCCGCAGTTTCAACTGCTTTGTCATTTGTTGTAGTGCAAAATTTGTTGGTCTTTGTGTATCCATCTACAATTGATTGTCAAACTTGAAATCGTACTGTATATATGTCTTCATCCTTGTAAAAATCATACCCAGTCCATCAAGCATGGTATTCCATTTTTATAGGAGTGGGTACTCTCCATGATCTGCCTTTGAGTGGTTGGCCGGTTACGAAGAACACTAACTCGATACAATTGTTTTATTACTGAGAGAGGGGTGAATCGATAATAGATGTAATTATAATATTTTTTCTTCAAATGTTATATCAATGTAGAATTATTTATCCAATAATGGTAGTAAGAAATAAACAATCACACACATGCAGTACAGTCTTTATGTGGAAACCAAATTGGGAGAAAACCACGAATGCTTTTTCTTATATGTCTTGAAGAATTACATTCATTGGGCAGAACTTCCTTTGTTTTCCATTTGTAGCTGGAAGGAGGCTCCACCCCTAATAGTTTCTTAGGCTACAACCGAGGGAAGCTCCAACTCCCCAATTCCTTTTGGTTGTAGCCAGAGATCATAGGGGGATGTATCCTACTTCTTTTTGTAGCCAGAGAATTGAGGAAGGTGGCTACAACCACCTATCATTTGCCAGATCACCTTGACTGAAGTAGAAGTAGAATGATGGAATCTGCATGCACTATCAAGCTATTGAGATATATCTTTGTAAACCTATACCAAATGAAATCTTAACCATGCACATCAACCATGCATCAACTTGTACCTCAACCTGTAGTAACTTGTACCATAAAACGGTGCGTAAACCATGCACCAATATGCCATCAACATGTACCAGCAAAGTGCATCAATAGCATGTACCAAGTATGTTTTGATCATGTAGCAAACTACTCATCAACTATGACTCATCAATGTGTACCAACATCATCAACCTTACACCTCATTGTTTGTGTCAAATCATCAACTACTTGTCTAAACCATGTATGCTAAACATGTACCACAACCAAAAGCTCTCATAAATTTCATCATCCAAAATCCCTGATTTGTAGCTCTATAATGAACCTGGTGTATGATCACATTCCGCACCAAACCTTCATAACTTTAAAAACAAAGAGACTAGCATTTTCATCAGAGCACTTTTCTTTAGTCCTCACATTACCCAGTTTTGGATTAGTCAATAGCTAACTTGAAGTAATCCATAACATTGAACACCTTAATGTATAAATATAAAGTACATTTTGTTTTCTTTGGTGTGTTTTATGCAACGAGATTCCTCCAAGTGTCACTAAATGTGTAACCTCTCGAAGAGGTTATAGCAAAAATGGCATGCCTTGTTGAGTTAAACATTCTGGGGAAGCATTGTAGAGGCGTGACCGAAAAATGTGAGTAAAGAAATTATCTGAAATGTTACATGGAATAATGATACTAGCACCCTAGCCGAGCTTGTTTGGTCTCATGAATTTGGATCTGTTATGAGGTTGGCTTGTTTTACCCAGAACACTTGATTTTGACTAGTTTAGGACTGGCCACAAATCCTATTTTCCCTTGGTGTAACTCCAAAAATAAAGCGACCCACAATCTGGATGTTTTAGCAAGGATACTTGGATATGTTTTCTCACTTTCAGCAATTTCAGTAAGTCTGAATCATTATGAAAAAAAATTATAGTGAAATGGTTGAGATGACCTGAAAGATAACATACCTTAGAAAGCTTTTCATCAAAGGGTTATCTTCCCTTGCATTTCAGCCTTCTTTTTCTTCACCTTCTCGGAGTTCCAGTTTAGATATCCTTGGTTACCACGGGCACATATAGATATTCAATATTCTCAAGTGTGATTCAGATAGAGAGCCTTGCCTCTTATTTATACTCTCCAATTAGCTTCCTTAAAACATCTTCTAGGTCGCCGATACGCGCCTTATTTTAGGGTTTGGGTCCACTTCTAATTTTTATCCATTAAATTTCTTATTAAAATAATTTATTTTGTATTCGCTTTGAATTATAATACACTCATCCCACTTCGACTTTGTGTATTTACCTTTTAAAATCTTAAACCTACTTTGACTACTTTGACCTTTTGGGGCTTCTAGATGACATATGAGGGTCCTCCAACCCAGTAAGGCCATAACTCTCAAATAGTGAGGAGTTATGTGGCGTTCTACATACCACCGTAAATGGAATGGAATGTACTATCCATGTAGAATGGTATTACCTTAAAATGGAAGTCATAACTCATACCACCACCCATCAAACAAACTTGGGTCCGATACTAGACACAGGGTCTCAACTTCTCATGGTCATAGAGGTAACTTAGAGATTATGTGACGTTACATTCTACCCAGAAAATGTATGACAAGCACTATCCATCTAGGATATTTTCCTTGACAAATTCACTTTCCTTCTTCTCATTATTCCATAATTAAGAATGGGTTATTTGACCATACTTCTAGGATAACTCGTCCACAAAGCATCTTCACGTGAGGGCTTTCCTACATAGCCAAGGGGACCACTTTGGAGTTCATCCATATTCACTTCTTATCAACCATGACAAAACAATAATGATTCATGTTACATGCGTGTTGGGTTGGTACCTGACTGGCGTTTTAATGTCTGAAGGGCTTTCTTCAGGGACATCAATGACCAATAACCCAACCAATCACTGACAACATCATCCAAATACGAGGGTTGGCACATCATCATACTTTAGGTGGCATCATCAACGAGAGATTGGCGTAATAATCGGTAGCTGAAGTGGCATCGGTAATTAAGATGGCATGTCGCAATAGCAAGTACAGCATCCTTGTGAAGCAATTAAGTTGGCATATCATCCGTAATTAGTGGCATCATCTGTAACAAGTTGGCACATCATCACAATAATTAAACTATCACATCATCACAATTAGAATTGACATCATCCACGGCAATTGGATGGTACATCATCACAATAATTAAGTTGTTACGTCATCACAACAATTAAGTTGGCATCCGGTACAGGGGTGGCAACAGCAACATTTGTGGTGCTGCTTGATCCCAAAGAATTTTGCCGAGGGAATTAAAGGATTCCCTAGGATATAAAATCCTAACAAGATACTACGTGGTACTCTAACATACCATCTTTACCAGATCTTTGGGATTTTCCCAAGATTCATAAGGTTCCCTAGGATTATAAAATCCTATGAAGCTACCACTACTAATCGGATACCATGGTATCATTAGCACCTCTCCCCATGAGGAGGTCCTTTGAGAATATACCAAGATTTTCGAAGGTGCTTAGAGCTTTACGGGGAATGAGAGAGGATTGGATTGCTGCAGCCGTAACCTATTCATCTCTTTCAACATATTGGAGTTTATGGCTCCTCTGCGCTTCATATCATGGGATGTAGTGATACCAGATATCTATGTGCTCTGACTCATCATGGAACACATGGATTCTCCATCATCTTCATACAACTTGGTTATCACATAGAATCACAATGGCTTCCATATCCATATCAAATATATCTGTCAAAAACATCTGAAGAAACCATATGGATTCACAACTAATGGAACATGCAACAATGTATTACACTTATGTTGTGATGAGAGCAATAATTCATTGCTTCCTTCATGAATTCATGGCTGACCTCGGTGAAACAACATCTGAAGTGTTGCTCTATAGAACATCGACAAATCTCGAATATGTGTAACCATAGAATTAGGAAGTCATGATATCTAGTATAATGGAGACCAAAATCGAGCGTGCCTTAAGGTATCTCATCATATGTTTTGTAGCAACAATGTAGAACCGTCACTGGGTTCTACCGGATACCGACTCAAGGCAAAACATATATATATCACGGTATTCATGATTACATCAGCGAATAATAACTTTGTTTGTCACTGAGTAGCATCAAGCCAATCTTATTGAAGGGGTGTCTACTAGGGCTCCAACTTTGTTTGTAGGTGTTGTGGATATGCATCAACATGTATCAATCCTCTTCATTTTAACTTCACATACTTCCCTTGGTTAAAGGAAGATCTTCTGTTCTCATGACTTTGGGATACAAGAGATAATGCATTTAGGTCTTCCATCAAACTTTAGCCGAACTTCTTCTACCACAATGTGATGATATTTTCTTCATCAATCTTATCAGAATACATCATCTACATAAGGTATCATTAATTGTTCATAACCTTGAGGTAAAGGTTGAATCAACTTTACTCTTGGTAAAGACCAGGCTCATTGAAACTTTCAATTATTTCATACCAAGCTCTAGGAGCTTGCTTTGCTCTATATAGAGTTTCAACCGGAAAACCGAATCCCATGAGTCTTTCTATCTTCAATGTTCAAATCAAATTTTCTCATTAAATTGTACCAATATGGTACACTTACTCGAATTACAGCTCAATCGCACTTTTAATCATGTGCTAGCTCGGTGTGCTCTTTGCAAAGAACTATCTGTCTCACTACTTGAGAGGTATGTCACTCCTCCTCTTTTTCAAGCATTCCTTGGGCTGGGACTTTACACACCATAAAGGATTGGAATGGTTGCTCAATTCTCCTTTGTGGTACACTTTGAAATCACGGGGTAAGCGTCCTCTCTATCCATCATGGAAACAACTTCATGTCTGGGCTGAGTGGCTCAATATGGCCCGATCTTGAAGGTAGCTCTTCTTCTTTCATGGGAGGTAACTCTATATTTTATTGTATTCATGTCTATGTGACCCAACTAATGTACTGCATTGATTACCTTTCAATTTTTTAAATATGGGGATTGCTCCAACATGCATCTCATACTATATATGAATCGTAGTTGTTCTGGTTGTCTTCGCCATCACAGATTATTTCTTCAGCTAGCTGGGTATATTGTCTCATCATAGTCTTCTCCTCTTGCTGGGAGAATCCTCTAGACGTTATCCGGGCTTTATATGCGCAACATTAGCAGTCACGTACATAGATCAATCTTGAAGATCAATCAAACTTATCTTCTAGTCTCACTGAAGAATCTATATCCTAGTCTTTTTTACTGGCTTTCTTTTTTGTTACTGAAACAATGGAATCTTCTCGGAGATTTCATATCTCCTAGAAGTTTATGAAGGCTGTGATCTAGTCTTCTCCAAATGTCTCCCAATCCGGAAGTTGTCCTACGCATGATCCTTTCTTAGATCAATCTTACTCTCGATTTCTTACGGGTCACAATGACTTCATCATCTCTTGGTATAATTGGGATGTTGAATGCAAGTCTAAATGTAGAGGAACTGAGTCAGGCTTAAAACGAGTTATGCTTCCCATTATAATGTTTGGTCATCTTTGGATCCTTCTTCTACTTACAATCAATCTTCATATGAGATACTCTGGATCTCAGAGATATCTTCTTCTTCATCTTCTTTGATACAAGAGTGTATATGGTCATGTACAAAAATCTATGTCTGGATAGTCTTCTTCATGTCTCATATAATGTGTTGCCTTGACCTTCTTCACTATAAATTCCTGCGGTTATCACCTATGACCTTAAAACAGGTCCAACCGGTAGTAATATCCTTTTGTTAATATAAAGCAATAGCAAGAATAATCATCATGGTAAGCTCATTTAGGTATCATGTGAAACTGTCTGAAGTAAAGATCAAAGTAAGAGATACAATCTGAGAAATGAGAGGTCAACCGCTCTTATGGTGTGATCCATTCCTCCATGGCTTACAGGAACTAGCACAAAGAGGTTCTTCTAGAGGAGATTTTATTTGTATCTGGTAAATGATTATATTAAACATTTATCTCAATATGTTCACATGCTGCCGGTATAGTACTTTTCAAAGACTAGTTATCAACTTGTCATGTACAAATTTGAATCTTATCAACAATTGAAATCGACCAGACACAGGCCTTGTCCTCAAGAATGAGTGTGATACTTTTCTTCCAAGTCTCTTATTTACTCAAGGCGGCGAGTGCTCTTCAACCTATCTTCTTGTACTAAGACAATATGTTATCTTAGCCGAGAAGGTTGGGTTAGAGGGTAAACTCTATGATCTCAATTTTTAATACATCTAATACCTTGACTTTAATTTTGACAAAGTTAGTATGATGGTCATAGCTACAACATCTAACAGTGAAATAATGTCATAAAAATAGATGCATATCGAATAATCACACCTAGGTTGCATAATTCCTCTCACGAATGTGTGTTGGATCTTGAGATCCTTCTAGATCATGGCAAGCAATCCCTTCTCACATTACTTTAAATCTTAACAAATTTAAACATATGTGAGTACAAACCTATGATAACATTTGCAGGTAATGGCACCATATATATATGGTAGTAGTGGCCAATGATCACCAACTCTTAAAACTTCAAGGGTGGTACAGCTAGTACTATGGGTGATACTTCAACTAGTACTATGGGTGATACTTCAGCCAGCTAGTCGCAGAAATTGATATTGCATCTGGTTACGAGAATTTTACTGTAACTTCTAAAGGCTGCAATAGGGTTTATGAAACCCTAATTTTACCAAACACAAATTACGATTGACACTACTACATATGACAGAATTTACGTGAGTTTTAGAACGATATTTATATACACATATCAGTCATAATTTCCATGTGATCGAGATTTTTTAGATCGAAATAATTCCATTAAGCCTATCCACGATCTAGGTGTCGTGGAAACATCGATGAAATAAGCGCTCCACGTGTCACCACCTTCAACATCGGTTAACTATGCATCGTGTAATTTGATGAAATTATGTGCAATATTAGCTGAAATGTAGAGTCACAGTGAAACTTTAGCAGCCATAATTACAGCTGAACAATTATGACAAACCTATAACTTCTGGCGTAGATGTTGAATGTGCGATGCAAAACCATCACAACTTGTGAAAATCCGTGGGAATATCGATGAAAAAATATCTCAAAGGAAACCAATCTCTCACGGTAGCGAGGATGTTGTATATGCGTGAGAATTGAAGTCAGCAAATTCTTGACGAAATTTTGTCACTATAGCAGTGGTTTTGGTAAAATAGTAAAATTGTTTTCAACGAACTTTCGTCGATATTCACGGCTGATGGCTTTAAGTTTAAAAAATTACATGAAATATGGTATACAATATTGTATGCCATATTACACAATGTAATATGGTAATGTCATAATACGAGCATAATAGCGATACTACTATTCGATACTGTATTACAATATTCTAATATATTGTAATATATATATATATCCCTAGGTAAATAATCAAGGCACTAATCAACCAAATATTGTAAGCATGTGTTATCATGAAATTGGATTATAAGTAAGGATACCAATATGACAATATACACAAAGAATAATTTGAATATTACTTTCAAAAAACACATGGACTGCATGAGTGAGTCATTATGAAACTTATATTACACCTGAGAAAATACTATGACCGCGCTTCTAAGATTGTTGGTGGACATGTGGGTTGAACTTGCTTGAACATTTATTGCTTAGCCTCCTTGGATTGTTGTTTTGACTTTTAGCAAGAGATTTAGGATCATTTGAAACATTTGGAATGTGTTTTTAACCTTCAACACCAATTAATTGCAAATAACTTGTGAATAAATATGAGCTTGGAAAATAATTATTATTGTGTATGGATTTTGTAGTTAGAGGATATGAATTGTGTATTTACCTAAAATATAAAATTAGTTTGTAAATTGGATTGATCCCAGGAGTAATTTAATTGAACCAAGGGAATTCATGGGGTTAACAAATTATTTTTGAATGAAGTGTCTCTTCAATGAACATTCGAAAGGCAGGTATAACCTTTCAATTCGGTACGGTGAAAACCAATTAATTGAAGCTTTGACTTGAAAGAAATGTAATGCATCAATGTAAATCTAATGAAACTTGGGAATTTCATTTTGAAATCAAGAGGCAAGTCCATGATACAGATAAAGCGGAACCACGATTACAATGAAGGAGTTGGATAGCATAAAACTTGAAATTTTTGTTAGTGCAATCATAATATACCCAAATAAGATGAGGTGTACATCATAGTTTAGGCATTGAAATTACTGCCATGCAGATTTATTTGTTGGGAGTGCAAAAAAAAAAATTCACTCAAATAATAATACTTTTTGTTGGTGCAATCATAATATACCCCAAATAAGATAAGGAATTGTACATCATAGTTTAGGCATTGAAGTACTACATGAATTATTTGTTGGAAAAACAAAAAAAAAATAACTCAAATCATAAGCTTTTATAATCCTTGTCAATTCATCAAAGTCACAACAAAGCCCAGACTTCATGTGAATGGTATCCTGCAACATTTTGATTCAGTAATCAAGTATGATAAATATATACAAAACCACATGGTCAATTTCCTTTAAGACCTTTGATGTTTTTATTTGACCACAACTCTAAAGTTAAACTCTTATGTACTTGAAGAATAAAATGGATTACCTACATCTAGCTCAAATTTTGGCAAATGGTTAAAACCTTACAAAACTTGTATATATATGCAAGTCTCGAGCCTTAGAGATGATTGTAGGCTTGAAGGAGGATTAAAGTATAATTTTCATAAAAAAAATTTTAAGAAAGGAGATCCAAGAATAAGCTCATGTGGGAAGCTTGAAGCTGTAAAGTCGATATACATTTTAGAGTAAACAAGACTAAATAATATGGTAGATTTTATACCATGTTGAAACATGAAAACAAGATGTAATTATATTCTTCACTCATGTAAAGGTGCATTTTTGAATATCTACATTTATCATGTGTAGTAGATATAATAGATTCTCAATAAACTTTTAATCCACACTCTAGATGATAATGGATATAATTTGAAGAGAATTCTATCCTTTATTTACAATTGCATGGGTATCCCAAGCATATAAATCAAACATTGGTTAATTTGTTGTGAGGCTATAACATCCCAATATTTGGTTTGTCATTTATATATATCATTGTTAATTGCACAATCCAAGTCACAACAAAGCCTAGACTTCATGTGAATGGTATCCTGCAACATTTTGATTCGGTAATCAAGTATGATAAATATATTCAAAACCACATGGTCAATTTCCTTTAATACCTCTTTGTTTTTATTTGACCATAGCTCTAAAGTTAAACTCTTATGTACTTGAAGAATATAAGGTATTACCTATATCTAGCTCAAATTTTGGCAAATGGTTAAAAACTTACAAAACTTGTATATATATGCAAGTCTCGAGTCTTTGAGATGATTGTAGGCTTGAAGGAGGATTGTGAGGCTATAACATCCCAATATTTGGTAATATTGTTTGTCATTTATATATATCATTGTTAATTGCACAATTCATTGCTCACCTCAAATCCTCCACCTATGACTTTCTAATATTTTATTGTATTCACATTAACTTGAAATTTTATCCCTCAAAGTGGAACAATTAAGAAAATTGTTCAATGGGAAAATATGTGAACTTCGTTAAAAAGAAAAATCCACGAACATGTGTAGGTATAAGCAACCATCTTGTAGGAATCTCAATCAAGTTACAAAAGGAGGCATGATAAGAATTTAACAACACATACCTCCTAAGTTTGATCAAGTGTATTTGCACCCACCAAAGAAAGGTTTAAAATGATATTTTAGGATTTTGGATAAGAATGAATAAAAGCTATTTGCTTGGATTGGTCACCATATATGGGAAAATATTCCAATGTATATGTGGATCATTTGAAGTTGTCTATGCCATC
>SNQJ01S0055695.1:0-14748 GCA_010110895.2 Picea sitchensis
GGATCCACGTGACGTGCCACATACCATTGAAAACAACATGATGTATACTATCCATCCATGGGTGTTGTATCTGCATGTGCATTTTCCTTCATGTCCAAATACCTTCATCAATCTTGCGGTCCAAAACCCATGACTAGGGTTGATATCAATGAAAACAACCAATCTTCCAACAGTCTTAACCTTCTCTGGATCCTTTTTGGATCACATAAGAGAAATTCTCAGACAAAGAGCTGCATTTAAATTTTTGTCAACAAATTTCAATGTCAAATTCATTATACAAAGCTTCTAATTTTTTGGTCCAATAAAATTATTGTTAACATACCTGTTTTTTTTTAAATAAAAAAGGCGGTATTTCCTTATTAATGTGATGTCACTGCACACAACTGATATATGTCACCAACATGCCACCTGTTCTTCCAAAATAATGGAAATCGAAACAGGTGGAAACTAATTGTTCTTTCGACCAAAAAGGGAATCCACCACTTGCCCTGCTATTTTGTTGGAAACCAGAGCAGGTGGTAGCTGGTAGTGCCGACAAATCTGTGTGGGCATACTAGACATACTAACAAAATTTGAAAATTAAAACTTGTCAAAAAACTGAACAGAGTACTCGACCAGATTGACAAGAAGAAAAATCCATCACTGTGCCGGTGAGGCTCAGAGAACTGTGCAGAATTAAACATTAGAGGGGCTATGAGAACAATGGAACCTGCCATCCAGAGAGCCACTATGAAGGGTACCATCGCTAGGCTTGAGCACGTAGGGATGAGCGCATGTCGGGCACGTCTGATTGGCTGACGCATTCGAGAAGCGGTCAAACAACATGTCGATGTGGCTACTAATGAGGGTGTGCCAGTGGAGTTGCTCTATCATATAACCTATAATGTCAAAAAGAAGCTCCAACTGCTCCGGGCTGAAGAGGCTGGGTGGAGTTTGGTTGCCATCCTCAACTGGGTTTAACGGTGGAGGCTCAAATTGACAATCCATCGTGGGGAGTTCGTCCTGAACAATGCAAGTGGCACCATCCATGGCCGCCATTGTATTTGTAGAAACAAAACTGGTGTTGGGGATATCATGGGCATCCAAGACCATGTAGAGGAGGGACTTTGGTGGAACCTGAATTGGTTCCTCTGGGAATTCCTCCTCCACGAAGGCCATTGGAGAAGTATGTGGCCATGCAGTTAGCTGAGTCTGGGCTATGGACATAGCCCTCTCCAAATTATACATGCGTCTCTGCCTTGCTGTGCGACTGTACCAGGCAGGACCTTGCTTGGGTTTTCCTCTCTCTCTCGGCATGGTGGAGCCTGGAGGTCGAAGAAATTTGCATATGAGGCCAGAGAGAACCGACTGGACCAAAACCAAATTCCCAAGTAGAGTAAGGAGACAAAGCACTGAGGTGAAGTGCTGAATGCCATGGTCGAGCTGGATAGTTAACCGAGGCGCAGATATGACTTCTCTACTACCTTTGTACCCAACGTCACCCTTCTGCAATTAATCATCGAGGCCACCATTAATATTACGTGGGGGAGCTATCCTCCCTCCCTCTGTGACCATTTATGGCTATCCTCCATCCAAGAATAGGCATTGGGGTGGCGACCGACCATATTTATGGCAAGTTCTGTGAGGGGGCTGCATGGCCTCCCCTGGGCTACGTGTCACCCCATTCGGGGGTCAACATACCTGCTTGACTGAAACTATCTCTATTATATTCAGGAAAGACCTACACTTGAGCGCATATCTTAAGGTTTGGGTTTCACGTCAAACTCCCATTCGTGTAACTGGCGTCAACAAGAAAGCAAGGGAAAACTAGTTATCTCTTGCTTGAACCCCTACCCAATTCGAGGGTGGGTTGAAACTTTTTCTTATGACCATTGGGGAATAAACAACTTCATGGGAGTGTTGCGCTAGCCAGGATCAACATTGGAATTGAAATCGATAGATGAGCGGTGATTGCAATACGCTTTGAGCAAAACTAGGAGGAGGAGAAAAGTATGGATCAGAGGGAAGAGAAGCAGAAGGAGAAGGACTAGAGGAAGAAGAGAGATAACCAAGTTCTTTGGGGACATGTCACCAGAAAAAAAGACACACCGACTCCACCTGGGGACCTCCCCTTGGAATTATCTAGAGGCACTGACTCCACCTGAGGGACCTCCCCTTGGAATTATATAGAGGCACTGACTGCACCTGGGGGACCTCCCCTTGGAATTATCTAGAGGTCCATATCTCCCACATTGCACCTGCCAAATATTTTTGTGTTGTTTAATTTTACTAAATACTAATCAAAACTAAATATACCCACCCCATTGAACATTCCATAAGCCTAGACATGCTTACGCTTAAGAATTCACCAACATGTGCCAACCGTTTCTAATCAACATAGCTGTACCATAATATTCATGAAACCATCTTGCTAATCTCGCCGCGAGAACATTGATAAAGAGAATACTTATTGTTATAGCTTGTATGTATACTTAGCATTTATCTTGGTAATTAAAGGAATCTAACCACTCAAAATACCAGAGGAAGGGTGAGGCAATCACCTATTTTTTATTGATGCCACTCCTAGGAAGGTAGGCATGTGTAAGGAATTTGACTACCCACCAAGGAAAAAACTCCATCCAATTGATGATTGTTCGAATTGGATTTTGAGGTTAGTTCGATAACGTGCTTGGTTGTGATGGTATATGAATCAACTGTTTCTTTAGATGGGCCTCCCCGGTGAAAGAATGAGAAAGTGGGTGTCTTGGTTCGATCAAAAGAAGCTCATCTCTCCCAAGTGAATGGACATAAAAAAAATGGGGGACCAACCCAAAAGCCATAATCTCTTGATATGGATCCATCATAAGAGGGATTCTAAATGGATTCCTTGTAGTTTTTATAGCACTCCACTCACTGTTAGTTGAGTGCCAGCATTCCCTGGATGGGTGGGATTCACTATACCATGATTTGATAGATCAATATAAGCATTAAAAGTTTCAGGCCGACCCAAGAAGATTGAAACTCCATCTGATCCCAATGACGAAATAAAAATGAGAAAGATGGGTAAGAACACTTTTCCAGGTAAAGCATAGAATGCGGGTAAGAATTCTTTATTCTCTTGGAAAGCACAATTAATGAGGAATAATATCTGTGTTTATTAGGCATGGTGTCTATGGTTCTATGCAGGCACTTGAGTTCACTTTCTCTATGCAATTGTGTTGGCCAAGTCGAATCTTGGTGGGATTGATATGGATTGATTCTGCTCTCACCAATGAACGTTTAGTGAGAAAAGTAGATCACATGCATGGGAACCATAACATATATCTATAGAATTAATACTTTCATTTTTTATCTTGGAAAATAAATGGAGATGGGTTTAACCAAAAATTTGGTTGGGACTTAGTTCAAATTTATTCCCTTCTCTAGTTTATGGACATTGTTAGTGTCTTTGGGTAAATTTGCTGGCAACTCTGATATTTTGGTACCTCGTTGGTGACTTTGGGATCCCTTCATGAAGAATGGGTTAAATCTAGTATCTATTATGGAAAAGCACTTTCTTGTATTTATGTTATACTATTCATTCCCAATAATGGCTTAGCTCTGACAATTTATACTGTCATGGGATTAGCTGTATCTCTGCTTTCCCTTGCACTAGAACAATTTACTTTGAGGACCTGTCCAAAAGTTGTAATTGTATTCTTTATTCTTCTTGCTACAATAAGTGGGACTGACAAAGTCTTGGTATTTATAGGTTACATGCAGGGTATAAATTTGACGGGCACTCCTAACTGTCAAGCGAATTTTTTATGATGGGTTTGTCTTTAAAATTTCCCTTCACATGACGTTTTATATTATTTTGGCCCGTCCTTTAAATCAAGGATCAATCACTTAACGAAATGCAATCAATTAATACCTGCTGTATTAAATTACTCCCTTCCAATTATCAATTTCATTTGATTCAAAATTGGTCACGTTTATGCCTTCATTTTTTTTTTTTTTTTGTGGAGATGGGGAGATCTCTGTGATATGAGAAGGCTCACACAAACAAGGGGGCTTGGAAGGATGGACCCAAGAATAAGATGCTCGCCTCATCGACCAAATTCAAGCCCACGATGAAGGCTGTTGGCGTTCCCTTCCCAGAGCCGCAAGTTTCTTGTCCTGACTCTACTTTTTCAATGAATTATTAGCTTCTATAAATAAAAATGAAGAGATTGTACTATATAAACTTGTTTTATTTCTTGAGAGATTATACTATATAAATTTGTTTTATTTCTTGAGTGCAGGGTTGTTGCGATGCACTAAGAGTTGCAGGATCCAAATTAGAGCCATCCATGCTTATTCCTATTATCAAGAGGACATCTAAAAACATAGGTGGGAAGGTATTTAATATGTGGATTTTGGAAACCCAAACGTAGTGAGGAAATAAGTGTGAAGAAGATGTTTTTTAAAATTGACGTAGCCATGTCGATTCATCCAAATGAATACAATTTCCATCATCATACAAAGACAATTTCCATCCACATACAATGACAACTTTCAAAGATTCGAACAATTAAAGTGAGCGTGACAATGTTAAATGCAATTGAAATTTAATACTAAATTTTTATGAGCCTTACCTCTTTGGGTAATTGCATGTAGGTATTGGACAATATTCTTGAATCCTTGATTTTTTCTTCCTTTTCAACCTTCACATTTTAGCCTGCAAGTTGTGATATGGTCCAAAGAGTCCTCGTGATTTGTGAGCATGCAGGTGCAAGTGTTGCACAACCTATGTTATATAATTTATATCCTGTGCTATGCATGCAACCTCTTCTATAGAATTTATAACATGTGCTATGCATGCAACCTATCTCATAGAATTTATAACTTGTGATATGCATGCTTTACACAAAAATTAGCTTTCAAATTTCATAAATTGTTACTTATGTCGAAGTTGGAACTCGCAGTGGGGATTGTAAATTTGCATTATGATATTCACAACAGATTTTTCTAGGACACGGTATGTCCAAAGAGTCAAGACCCATCACCCACTGTGAGTGTGATGTGCGTGGTACAACCTGTTACTTATCTTGGATAGAACTTGCTATTTAAATATATTATATATAAATATATGGATACGAGCAAATTTTTGACCTGCACATCAAATTGACTGTTTAAAAAATTAAGTGGACATCTTTAATGACGTGTAAATTTAAAAATTACCTGTATTTGACGATTAAATATGGAAAAAATGGGTAAATGCCAATCAAATTTAACTACTGATTACAGGTCATATGTCAAGTAAAAGGCAATATTATAGTGACAATGGTTGAATATAATGTGTGACTTTTATGCTTACTCCTTACTTGTCTATGTTTGTGTTTGTGCAAAGCCGACATGAAAAAGGTGATAAAAAATCTTTAGCAATCATGGTTATTTACGATTGAGTCATTTTCAATCCATGATCCAGAGTGAACTCAGACCTTTCAGTTAGGAGTCTTAAAGATTATGCATTCATCTTGGAATGACAAAGATAGAATGGCTAAGTAATGACACTTGACCACAGGTAGAGGTGGTCATCCCCAAAGGGTTGGTCATCCTCAAAGGGCTTGTAACCTTGTCCATTCCAATGTGTTGAATGAAGGAGCGTTATTGAAGTGGGTTTTGGCATATCAAGAATAAAGTAGTGGTTTTCCTCTCAAGCACCAAAGACGAAGGCATAATTACTAGTAGCAGATCTCGCGTCGTTTGGGTGATCCAAGTTTGAGTTAATGTGAATTTTATACAACAAATTCGTAAACAAAGGCACTACTAGGTAAATTCAAGAGTGCAAATATTCAGGGTTTGTCCTCTTCTAAAGAGGAGCTAGATAGAAAGGTATGGTGTTGATTCTCATCTCTTTCCTTGGCATTTGAAAAATCACATGAATTAAGGTTAATTTCCAAATTTTAATTTTGAAACAATACGATTATACAAATTAAGAACTCAAACAACTTCAACACGCGAGAAAAGGTTATTGCAAAATCTTGTATATTGCTCTTGATTTATGATAAATCACTGTAAGTGACAACGTATAGTTCGTACCTTAACTGCAAGACACCTTAAGTGCAAGTCAAGGATCTCCAAAGTTTGAACAACAACTTCAGCCCATGAGCAACAACTTCAACTTATAAATGATGTATCTTCGACAAATCTATATGAAACATACAATGTAGAAGCACCCCAATGACGAAGAAAGAACCCCATAATTAGAGTTGATGACGACATTAGCAGTTGACAAAGGCGGTAGACAATATTGCCAAAATTCACCTCAAACACTTACTTTAGATATGTTTGGAAGTCAAATGAGCAGATCCAACCTCTTTTTGATTGGTTTGAGATTGGTTTGGCCGTTGAATGGACATGAATTTAATGATCCCCTTCATCCTAAGAAAGTGCTTCAATAAACTTAGGTTATACATATTGGAAAAAAATGCATTGTGTCTAGTCAATGAAGATATAATAGAGTGAAACTTAGACTATCTAAGCATTCACAAAAAGAGCTTGGCAATAAGAGTTCCAAGTTATAAGCAAACACCAAAAATATTATAAAAAAATAACTATTTTACTTTTCCTATGTACAACTTTGAGAAGCACAAAAAATTTATAGTCAAAGGCAAAGTAATTGAAGCTCGAAGATAATAGAATGATAGAGTCCTAGCCTTCAACACAAACTAATAAGAAAGTCTATGTACAACTTTGAGAAGCACATAAATATTTATAGTCAAAGGCAAGGTAATTGAAGGTCAACTGATCCAAAAAGATGTTTTAAAGACAATGGTTGAGTTTTAAAGCATGTGTTCATTAACCATTTAGGAAAATGATGAAAGAGGAAGAATTATAGATGAATCATAGAAGCCATAATGAAATATAAATATATGGAAATAAGCATAAGGAAACAACAAACCATAGCAACAAAAGTTTATAACGGAGTTCGACAATCTTGCCTACGTCTCCAGGCCTTTGTGTCAGTGGGCGAGGCTTTCTTAATTCTGTTCAAAGCTTCAAAAGTACATAATAAAAGTGCCAAATGGATTACAAACTGATTTCGTCGTGTTCTACCAGTTCCCAAGAACCCAACAAAACTGATGGCACTGAAAACGGATGAACGAAGCTCCCATAAATGGCCCGCAAAGTTGCTCTCCTCAATGGCTTCCCTACATAAAAATGGCTTTGGCTCTTCAATTCTTCAACATTTTCCTGTTTTGAACCTCCTTCCATGTCTTCAAGAACCTCTAGCTTATATAGGCTTGAATTTGGCAACAAAATCCCAACTTCCCCCCAAGATCTGGCCTCAAAAAGGGCCCAAGATTCTCCAAAAATGGCCAAAATCTCTCAATATCAGGCCAAAAATCAATAAAAATCATAATACATAGTTAAAAACCTGATTTTGAACAAAATATAAGGGCACAACCCCTTATCTTCGGGCTCCTGGTCACATGCGCGCACCCATGTGGCCCTGGTCTGACACTGATTCGTTGGCCGCCTCTCGGTCCTGGCTCATGGTTGTGTGCACCGACCATATGGTTGTGCTCTTATGCCTCCACACGCATAACTGGATAGACTAGCCCCTGGTTACACCGTTGGTTAAGCACCTTCGTAGGTGGACTAGACCGGCCGATCAGGCGCTAACCGTACTTACCCGTGCCAAGCATCAAAGGAATAGGTCATATTACAGGGTCACATGCAACGATCATTTGGTAAGTGCTAGGGGTTATACCCATTGGAACTCCTACACCACAAGTATTAAGGTCTGGACTCATGGTATGGGCATATGCATAAAGTAATGCACTGGGGCTGGGGGCTAGGCCCGAACCCTATTCTCCACCGACGAGACCACTATTCACATTCAAATACAATGTTGCGACTATGGTTAATAAGAACCACTGTGGGAGGGATGGTAGCCCGACCCTGCCAAGTCACTTGCCACCCAGACCAGAGGTCACGGATTAAACTCCCCGGGAGTCCATACCATTTTTCAAACCTTCAACCAATAGAGGGGTGCCACATGGCATCCCAAGACTGGGCCATGTGGCATCATACCACTTGCCCACAAACTGCCACATGTCAACAATTCATTCGCCCAAGTAAATGCCATGTGTCAAGTGCTGCTTCGACGACCTATCTTCCCAGTCATCATGACATGTCATTGTACGACCATATGACCTGTATAGTCATCTGCCACGTCAACACTGTACGGACTGCACAGTCATCAATTTTTGCCTGTTTGACAAAACGAACAAAATGCGATATCTTTCGCATACGACGTCCGTTTGAGCCCATTCAAGTTGCATTGGGTTCGTATCGACGAGACCTATGCACATGTAAATTTTGAATACATTACAATCACTTTGATTTTTAGGCCTTCATGGACCCATTTTGGTCCCTAGATCCATTTTGGATCACACCTCCCCACTAAAGACCTTTTGGTCTTCCAAAAGGATACTAACCATTCATCAAGTGTGGGATAGGCCACCCCACTTGTTCTCTGTCTTTAAACTCTATCCTGTGCACCTGTCTTATCAAGATCAACTGTAAAACAACCATGATAACTGACAACATATTGTTAGCCACTTGTACTCTGTCACATCTTACTGAAGATACTATCATCCACGTTGACAACATTACTAATGATAACATCAGAAATATGACTTCAAATGAGCTAATATGTTTGTAATACACGCATGACATTAGCTTATCTTGAAGCAAAGTGTGATTGATCTTCCATTCTACAATCATCTCCTGTTCTTGCTTAAGATCAATTACTTGATTTGGGACAATTATAGGTGTGTTTCTTGCATGCATTGCCTTTCTTAATTGTTCCATTGTTTGAAGATATTGATTTTCTTTAAAATGATGAGCATGTACAACATATTCTTAACCTGCATTGATTAAATGATATTGATTCTATTCCCTGTAGAAGATTGCTTTGCGATCATACAAATAAGGAATGCCTAATACCATTCCACATTCATTGAGTGGCACCACATCACATGTTACCTCATCCACAAACTTAGATGAAATTGCAAACTTTAATGTGCATTACTTTGTTATGTGCAATTTATGATTGTTGCTTATCCATTTAAGTGAGTAAGGCTTATGATGCATCTGAGTGTTTAGTCCCAATTGTTTAACCACTTCCTCTAAAATCAAGTTAGATTGAGATCCACTATCTATCAATGTGTCAATCTTAGTATGCCTCATTATGACCCCTATGTGAAACAATTTACTTCTAGAATCAAATCCATCACCCATTTTACCTGTCAAACCAACCTTTGAGATTTTAGATTCATCACCCGAATCCGATCCCAAGTTTGTTGGCTGTGTTGTTGCGGCAACTGTTTTCCTCCCTTTCCTTTCTTTGAACCACTTCAGTCTCTTCTCGGGATGCAATCGCCAACAATGGTCCTCATCATGCCCTTCTTTCTTGCAATGCTTGCAAGATGGCTTCTCTTCCTTTCTTGCCACTGAATTTGTCTTCTTGCTATTCAACTTCCTTTTGTCCTCTTTCTTTGAAGACGATTCCCCTGATACACCAAATCCTGTTTTCCCTGCCTCAATGTATGTAGCTTGAACATAAATCTCATCAATATTAGTAGGTCCAAACATAAATACAGTGTTACGAATATGTGAAGGTAAACCTCCTATATACTTCATAAGAGTTTCTTGGGCATGTAAAGGAATATCTAACATTAATTCCATCTTATGAAAATCATTTGTGTATTTTTGCACTGTTTGTTCCTTTCTTAGTTTAAGACTTTGCCATTCAATTAAAGCCTTCTCTTTATAACCCAAAGGACATAATTGTTTTCGAAGTGCAGAAACAAAACTTTGCCATGATGAAAATACATTACCCACTTTTTGCATGCCATTTTGCAACTTGCTTTTCCACCAGATGAGTGTTGTTCCTACAAGATATCACGGTTTGAGCAGATCCAACAACTTTTTGATTGGTTTGAGATCGGTTTGGCCGTTGAATGGACATAAATTTAATGATCCCCTTCATCCTGAGAAAGAGCTTCAATAAACTTAGGTTATACATATTGGAAAAAATGCATTGTGTTTGGTCAATGAAGATATAATAGAGTGAAAACTTAGACTATCTAAGCATTCACAAAAAGAGCTTGGCAATAAGAGTTCCAAGTTATTAGCCAATACCAAAAATATTATAAAAAAATAACTATTTTACTTTTCCTATGTACAACTTTGAGAAGAAAACAAATTTATAGTCGAAGGCAAAGTAATTGAAGGTCAACGATAATCAAATTCTAGAGTCCTGGCCTTCAACACATACTAATAAGAAAGGCTATGTACAACTTTGAGAAGCACATAAATATTTATAGTCAAAGGCAAGGTAATTGAAGGTCAACGGTGAATTGAATTCTAGAGTCTTGGCCTCAGACTAATAAGAAAGACTCTTGTTATGGCCTTCACATAAGATAGTTATTTTCATGCTCTTCATTACAAATATGCTCATAAAAAAATTGCCCACATGAAATGTAAATGCTCAAACATATCATCAACTAGCATTCAAGGAAAAATAATTAAGATTTCTACATTAAATGAGATTTATTTCAAAGCAATGCCACCAATCTTCCAATCGGAAACTCTTGATAATCTCACTGTACTGCACATGGGTTTCAATAGTAGTTTATTAAAGAGGCTTTGGATTTCTCTTTTGCAAATTATGTCATTTATTACTGCAATTTTTATAGTTATTTTGCATCTGCAAGAGGAGTTGATGGTGAGGGTAACATGAGTCATTTCACTTTGTTGTATGTTATTTCATCTTTGTCTCTTAGCTTCATAAATGAAAAGCATTTAACACAAAGGTAAAATTTGAATGCCATTCCTCTTGTATGTTCTTTTCTTAGTCTCGTTCTTTGTAACTTCATGGAATGAAAGTGATCCAAACTAGAAGGAAAACTTCAAAGGTTATTTCTCCAAACCCTTCATAAAATGTTGCACACAAAAACTTGTGTGAGATCAAACTATTGAATGAAAAGGATATCAAATGAATGATTATATAATATTTTACAACGACTATTTATCAAACAAGAACAACACTCTTCAAACATGGGATCTAGAAGACATAACAAAGGAATAAATGGATTCAATCCAGTGAAAGGATATATCATTAAAACTTGAGCTTGAAGCTTATTAAAAAGGAAGAATGAATGTTTATCTAGCTAGTTTATGAGAAGNCAACACTCTTCAAACATGGGATCTAGAAGACATAACAAAGGAATAAATGGATTCAATCCAGTGAAAGGATATATCATTAAAACTTGAGCTTGAAGCTTATTAAAAAGGAAGAATGAATGTTTATCTAGCTAGTTTATGAGAAGAATTTTTAAATGTAAACAACAATGCCAATGAATAATTTAACAAGATGGATTTATATGGTTATTTCACTTCCTCATTTTCAAGAAGAATGTAAAAAATAATTTTCTTGTCGATTCCTCATTAATGAATATTATGTCTGTTATAGCACAAATTGCCACCGTAACATTCTGCTTTTGCAGGCACATGATTTGACTTATTATTTGAGGACACTTGCATGCAAATGATCTGGTTTTAGTATATGGTTGTCTATTCACTGATGGATTCTTATGATGATGTTGATGATTATGATGTTATGTTATTTGATATCTATGTATTGACAGATGCTATTGACGAGTTTCCCCTGAGTGTGCAGGACACTTGACAGGATGAGGATGCCGATGGAAAAAAAATAGACCTCCTTGGACTCCGGATTGAGTCAGGGAGTGGACTGTATATGGTTTGGGTATTTCTATTTATGCATATGTGACATATGATTGGGTATATTATGATGTTGTTATGGATCGTTGACAGTGTTTCATTGATGGATGCAGGCTGGTGATTTCTTGGTAATCAGAATCACATAAGGAGTAAAGGGGCCATACACACCAACTAGATATTAAGGGAGAGGTGTGGCAACAACCCTTCCACAACCTACTAGAACTCCCGGTGTGGTTCAAATAGTAGATTAACGATTACCTAGTTCAAGAGATCCATGATGCCATGAGGGTAGACCGAGACAATCACTCACGAATATTCTAAGGGGCACACAATAAGGTAGGGTCCTTATTCCTTAGAGGCCCTTAGTCTCTCACAAGGTCTCCTGATGGAGTATTGAATCCAAGGGTTGGAAAACTACCGAAACTTGTCAAAGGCGAGTGGCACCCTGGGAGCACGTAGTGTGTCTTGAAGGGCATGTCACATAAATAAAAATTGAATAAAGGCGAGTGGCACTTTTGGAGTGTTAAATTTTAAGCTATTATTAGGTTTCTTTTCTATTTACTAGATAACCATAGCATAGATACGATCACTGAGAGAAACACAATCACAAGATACACAACATTTATCATGGGAAACCCTCATGGGCAAGAAAACCCAGCAAAAACTTCCTTAATATAGATAGCCAATACAAAGCCAAGACAATAAACCAAACACTAGAGAACATCCTCTTCCAAGTAATGCACCTCTCTCTCTTCGTTCTTCCGGCAACTGGTAACTGCAACTTCCTTCAATACTTGCGCACTAGATGAGTGATTCGAGTGAGTGAAAAAATGAGTGCCTGGCTTCCTTTATTTATACAAACTGGCAAGCATTTAAAGGAGGTGTCTCTTCACTGGAGGGCCGACTTGTCTTTCTGGGTGGTTAGAACCACTCTAATTTGTCTGGGGGCCGACTTCTTAATTTGCATATTACAATTAGGATTTGACCAATTCGAAAAAGGGGATTTGGTCAATTACAATGTGCGACATGATCAATTCACAAAAGGGGATTGATCTAATGATTAATAAATCAATAATAAATAGAATATTCTTTGTAGTTACACAATATTTCAACACTCCCTCTTAACAAGAAGGATATTATTTATCTTTTGACAGGTCACTGGATGTCATCTTCAATTGAACAATATCATCTGGGAAATATCATCAACTGGATAATCATCATCAACTGGACAACAACATCAACTGGATAACATCATCAACTGGGTAACAACATCCACTAGATAACATCATCAACTGGGCAATATCATCAACTAGGTAACAACATCAATTGGATAACATGAGGCATCAATATAATCCACTTGGTCATTTGGAATCACGACTTGAATATCTATAAATCATCAGAAGTTTTGTTCTCTTTATCTTCACGCAAAAGATACTCTTTCTATCTTTCATCTTCACGTAGAAAATACTCTTTCTTATCTTCACACATAAGATATCTTATCTTCACACATAAGATGTCTTATCTTCACACATAAGATATTCTATGAGTTTTTCCATTCCTTTTATGTTCTCCCTTCTCTTGTAGTCATTTATCTCACCCATCCACTAGGGAGGACTACTACCATAGCTTCACTCCTAGTCATCCCACATGAACTAGAGAAGATAATATGCTAGCTTGGGCAAGACTAGACTCCCTTTCCATGATCCACATAGGATCATGACACAAACCTCAAGATCCAACTAACCATTCCACATGGTCAAGGTTTGTGTTCCAGGATACTCAATCCTTGGCTAGAGGAGAGTATCTGCCCGCTACCCCTTGGAGAAACATCCACACTCCTCTCTATGAGGGTGGTCACACCCCTATCTACGAGGGTATTCTAGCATGTCCCTAGAGTATCCAAAACTCAACACTTGGACAGAGGCCAATCTTGGAAAATTTTTCATTCCCCTTCTCTACGAAGGTCTACCTATGGGATTGCTCATTCCTTCTCTACGAATGTCTCTTCTCTTTTATACGAAGGTCTAGCTATGGTATCTGAAAAAAATCTCGTGGTCCAAAATATTTCCATGGTATAATACCATGCTACCCATCTGCGGGGCACCATCCAATCTACTAGATAACTTTCATCTTGATCAAAATATCTGGGCACCATCCATCTGCTTTCCTAACTGCACCAAATCACGATCCTCCATTTCAAACTCGGAGACATAGCTCCGTCTTGCACTAAACTAAGAGCTTCTAATCGTCATCCTTAAAGTTTTCTTCTGTAATATCCTGGGTGCCTTCTTGAGTTAGAACATTTCTTTCTTTTTGACTTCATACTGGATCAACCTGCTCCTTCTACATCTATAAGAACCGTAATGGAACAACCTGCAGTTACCTACATCTCATCAACTATATCTGAGTATCCATCTTTCTCTCCATCTTGAACATTTTTGTTCTGCATCTTTAGGAGCCTCCTGCTCCTATATAAATACTGGATACTGTCTCGTCTTTACTGACTATCACCATATCATAAGTTCTTCTCATGCTGTCCAACTTTTGCAAGTCAAGGCATAAGTTCTTTCTTTTGAGACCTGTAAACTTACTTACAATATGCTTTCTAAGATATGTTAGCCAATCAATCAATAATAATAAACAATAATCAAATAAAACTATATCATGATTTCTATCAGAGTAGTACACATCTTTTCTTAAGCAAAACTTGTTCAACCATGTACACATCTGAAACCCTAATCATGAATAAGACTTTTGAACTCTTTTTCACTCTAGCTATGAAATTACCAATTTTTTCGTTACTATCATATCTAAACGAATACCTTTGTCACTCTCATGAGTGATCATACCTGAAATAAATATTTTATCTCTTTCTTTATCCTCTTCTTTGATAAGTCTGCATAGACACTGAAATAAAATGAGGTTAATTAACATTCTCACAAAAATCTAACTTGTAATGATAAAGTATTAAAGTAAACAAGATACTAA
>SNQJ01S0055695.1:15775-31807 GCA_010110895.2 Picea sitchensis
GGTACTTCTGATTTCCTGGTACTTCTGGTTTTATGGTACTGGTGAAAACTAGGGTTTCACTTTCCGGGAGTTCTATCCACTGAAAAGGTGCACTGAAGGTGCCAATGAGTTCCTTAGGATAGGGCGCACTTTTCTAGTTGATCTTTGGGCTGAAATTCCTTTTTAATAAAAGCCCTAATTTTCTTGTATGACAACAGTGACGTTTTTCTTTTTCCTGTGAAAGATGCTCTCTTCAGCTTAGCTCTGATACCATGTTAAGGTTTAAGCTATTATTAGGTTTCTTTTCTATTTACTAGATAACCATAACATAGATAGGATCACTGAGAGAAACAAAATCACAAGATACACATCATTTATCCTAGGAAACCCTCATGGGGAAGAAAACCCAACAAAAACTTCCTTAATATAGATAGCCAATACAATGCCAAGACAATAAACCAAACACTAGAGAATATCCTCTCCCAAGCAATGCACCTCTCTATCTTCCTTCTTCCGACAACAAGTAACTACAGATTCCTTCAATACTTGCGCACTATATGAGTGAGCTGAGTGAGTGAACAAATTAGTGGCTGGCTTCATTTATTTATACAAACTGGCAAATGTTGAAAGGAGGTGTCTCTTCACTGGCAGGGTTGACTTGTATTTCTGGGTGGTTAGAACC
This sequence comes from Picea sitchensis, assembly GCA_010110895.2. Classification (NCBI taxonomy): domain Eukaryota; kingdom Viridiplantae; phylum Streptophyta; class Pinopsida; order Pinales; family Pinaceae; genus Picea; species Picea sitchensis. The sequence goes on from SNQJ01S0055695.1 coordinate 16,437, forward strand.
ACTCTAATTTGTTTGGGGCTGACTTCTTAATTTGCATATTACAATTAGGGTTTGACTAATCTGCAAAAGGGGATTTGGTCAATTACAATGTTTGACATGATTAATCCACAAAAGGGGATTGATTTAATGAATAATAAATAGAATATTCTTTTTTTTAACCATGAGAACATCAACCTCCCAAGAGTATATCCAACAACCCGCAAGCCAGATATATCAATAACTTGTGACTCAACAGGGGCCGAGACGTCCCGAGGCCCCACCTAAGTGAAACCTCTATCCCAGGGGTCATCTACCCTTCTAGCCTTGTCACAACGGGCTAATATGAACATCCTTACCCCCCGCCGGTTTTGAACCTGTGACCTCCCCGGAGATAACACATGTTCTTAACCATTGGGCCCACTCAGGTGCTCATAATAAATAGAATATTCTTTGCAGTTACACAATATTTCAACATGGAGCACAAAGTGCGTCTTGAAGGGCACGTCGTGATTTTTAATAAAGGTGAGTCAATGAACCTAGGTGCCTAGAAAACAATAATTTGTTTTGACATTGTCGGACTTAAAATAATTATTAAATGGGTAATTTTTATTAATTATAAAATCTCCTTAAAAATTCTACGCCTAGTTTAAAAATTTGAGCCTAAGCCTAAAGTGGGCAAGAAGACTAAAACTAAATTTTAAATTTAATAAATGTTGGGGGAAGAAGAAAAATCAAGTTAGGAATTGAAAGAGTAAAAGTTTATATCTAAAGATTTAATTATATAATTGTGTGCAAAAGAATGCCAAATTGGAAAGTAAGATAAGAAAGGAAATAAATGTAAAAAGAATTTGGAAGCATAGAAATGTATCTAGTCTATTCTAACTAAAAAACATTCCTAAATAAATGTGCAATGGAAAGTGGGCACTAGGAGAAAATATATAAAAGAAATGGTTGAGAGGAGGATGATTGGTATGAGTAAAGTTATGTTGTCGAAATTTCTTGATTGATTTTACTTGTGAGAGTTGGGATACCCAACTCGGAAAAGAGAGTGGTAGCTCTACCTTGCGAGGCAAGTTGGGAGCTAGAGTATTCTGGTTGTGGTTGTGCGTGGCCCCTTTGCGGCTTGGAGGGCTAAGGGGGAAGAATAGTACCCCTGGCTTGGAGGGCTAAGGGGGAAGAATAGTACCCCTAGCGTTGGCTGGGAGATACCGGTGAGATCTCAACGATTAGCAAGTGGGGGCGAGGAGGAGGACTTTATCAAGTCCATCCCGTCGTCGATTACAATATTTCATTGATATTTGTAATTGTAATAGGATTAAATTGTATTGTAGTTGTTAAAATTCTGCGGTAAACTATGTTGGAATTTCGAATCTTGAATTTACAAGTCTCCTTGATGGTTGAGTAGTAGTTGAGGTGAAATTCTGGCATTGCTGTAAATTATTGTAATTAACCCTAGTGGAAATTTTATTCGTTATCCTTCAGTTTACCTCCCATTGAAATTCTATGCTGTCACCGGAAATCTGTACTCATTTACAATGATTGCCTTGCACAAAATAATGACACAGATTTTGTATTAGAACTGTCAACTTGAGGTTTAAATTGTCTTAGTCCATGATTGTGAAATTTATTAATTTTAAGACTATAGTTGTGGAGTAATTTGGTAATGAGATACAACCCTTATCTATGAAAATTTTGGGAAAATTTATGAGTGTCTTCTCTATAGGATTGCTACCTGTCTAACCCACACAATCATTGTTTGGAAATTGGGTTCACCTCCCATGTCACTGGATTGATCCTTGAACCTTTATGTCGTTCCACTATGAATTACATTCGACTTACTTAAAGCCACTCCATTGCGAGTGTGTTGATATCCGTTTCTTACTCAGAAAATGTTAGCATCTCCTTCACACTTCAATCGAAGTTCTCTCCAGCGATTCAATCACTAAAATTTTTATCTGTTCTTACGACAGCGAGAAGGCTCTTAACAGGGTTGATAACAGAAAAATATATCAGTCATTCTGTCTCAGCAATTACAATTGTCTTCTCAAAATAATGATTGATTATATCCCTTCATCAAATACTGTTCTTTTCACACTCTGATCTTCCTCTTTGCTTTCTAAAAACTCTATCTCCTTCAGAGCGGACTTAGTGTCTCTGCGCCTTCCTTTACCGTCTCTGCTGTCCTTCCTCAAGACTCTGCGTTTTACTCAACAAACTTCCTTTTATTACTCAACGTTTTTCATGATATTAATCAACGATTTTTCCTCTCTTTTCGCAGTGAATTTACCTTGTTACTCAACGATTTTACTTTTTATAGACCTCTGAATTGTATCCCACACTTTTACATTTTTATTTTGTCATTTCCCTTCACTTAATTACATGAGTTTTATTCTATTTTAATCCATACGCTTGTGTTCTCTTTTTTTCCCGTGGTTCTTGAGAAGGGACCTTTAGAAATCAATGTGCATTCATTATGAGTTTAGATGAATAATAACCTTGATTAATGCATGGTGCTCCATTAATTGCATTCCTCAAAGTTTGTTTATTTTTGGATAAAGTTGAATTTTTGCAAGTCACTATTGATATACTATTGTCAAAATTTTCTAAGATACTTAGATTCTCCTTGCTGTACTCATACCACTCTTAATTGGGATTCACATATAAAAATAAAAATATTATGTTGGGTCATATTTGTATTATATAGTTGAATTCTCTGGAATCCACTATCTTGTGATTTCCAAGACGTATTAAGAGATTACCCTATGGTAAAATGTGAGAAGGGTTAGGGTATTCGCTGAGAAGTTAGTAGTTTTGGAAACTAAAAGTCTAGGCATGTTTTAGTAGGGGGGAATTTTTAATTTGTTACCTCATTAAATTAGATAGGGTCTTTCTTTTACCCTTGTATGGCATGATGTCAACCTCCCTAATGTTTTGGCAACAAGGAGTGGTTGAATGATTTGGTTCAATATAATGTTTAGAGATGTTAATTAGAAAATCATAGAATGCATTCTATTTAATTGTTACAAGGATCGTAATTGTGCGCCTGTGGCTTCATGAATCCTTAAGAATTAATTGCTTCCTCAACTTTGTGCTTAGTATCGATGGAAGGATTGATTAAGCAAGGTACTTCGAGTCCCTTGCGCCTTATAATATTGTGGACGCCAGATTGATTGATTGAGTCATTAGACTCCTTGCACACACTGAAAATATAATGTAATGTATGATGGTTTAGATATTAGACTTCTTGCGCTAATGGATTTTAATGTAATAAATGATGGTTTTAGATATTAGACTTCTTGTGCGCAATGAAATTATGATGAAATGAATGATTGTTTGGATATTAGACTTCTTGTGCGAACGAAATTTAATGTGAAGGATGATTGCATTTATGCTAATGGTTTAGTGGTTAGATTGCGTGGCTCTATGGACTAATGCCGACGCATAAATGTTTACGCTTTGATTACTCACGCACATTGCAATAATGGTGATGCATTATTAGTTTAGTAATAACATTTACTTGTGCGCCTTAATTTAAGTGGGCGTGTGATTGCTTCATAATTATTCTCTTGCACCTTTGAATTTAATGTTGATCATTCTTGCATCGTGAATAAGTTGCTAATTAATCTTGCGTCATGAAATTATGTAGATGTATGATTGATTTAGAAACTAGTTTTCTCTTGCGCCATTACCTAAGTTGACAAGTGATTGTTCTAGAATTGTTTTCTCTCGCACGTAGTGATTAATTAAATGTTGATGTATGATTGATAACAATAATGATTACCCTTGTGCCATGATTAGTTGATGAATAGGATTGATGGATTGATCTAGTTGATGTTGGACTTGTTTGTTAGTGGGATGTAGACACCTCCTTGTTCCTCAAAATAGTCGCCAGCCCCGAGACCCTAAATGGTTAAAATCAATTGGAACTTGGGCTTGAGCGTTGCTTATGTGTCCTGGAGGTCCTAACCTTGCAGGGTAGGTTGGACGAGTAGTCATTTTATATTCATTATATGATTGAATGTTGTTGTAAATTGTTTCAAGATGATTATGATGTGCTAATATGCTACACTATTTTTGTTTATGTGTCGCTATCCTTCGTTGATGCGTTGAATGCATCATTAATGATTTCCATGATGAGTAGATGGTATTGATTTTACTTATGATGTTGTTGATTAGGTGCCGCTGTGATCATGTGTTGATGTTAATTTCTTAATGCAAAAAGTATTTTTTCTTTTTCTTTTGTGCTTCACTTTTTCTTAGGCATAACGGAGGGCTGTTACATATGGTATCAGAGCGGGTTCAACCCTGCGACTGTGGATAGTCACGCCTTCCATTGTATTAAACCCTTGATTACTAACTTATCGCTGATTAAAATTTAACTTGTCCACGTGGTAATCATGGTTAGAGGATACCGCAGAGGCAGACGACATGGTACTAAGGGTGGAGGTGCAACGCTTCTAGTCACATCCACGCCAGAGGGGTATAACCCCCAAGGAGAAGAACACGTCATGATGCATGAGTATATTGCTGTGGGGAATGTGGTTGGGTTGATGAGGTCCTTTCAGAGGATGTCAGAGGCCTTGATTAACTGCCTAGATAGAGATGAGGTCAGGGCGCCTGTACCCAATGAGGGTTCGCAACGCGCTCCAGTTGGTAGTGGTAGAATTCACAGAGAACTCGAGAAGGGTAAGTTTCTTGAGTTCATGGGTTCCACATACGACTCAGCCGTCGAGGCATGGTTGGAGAACTTGGCGATGTGCTTCACGATTTGCAGTTACAACCTCCAACAAAAAGGTCAGCATGGTGGTCTTTCAGCTGAAGGGGAGTGCTCTTCTATGGTGGAAGACGTCGCGACCTCAGCTAAACATGGACATCTAAGTAATGTGATGGGAACAGTTCCGGGGAGAAGAAATTGTCAGAGGAATTCATTGAGTTCCAGCTCAATGAGTTCAACGCCTTATGATAGGGTGGTTGTACAGTGTCGAAGTATGAGACCAAATTTATGGAGCTACTTCGGTATGCCCCACATTTGAACACAAAGAAGCTGGAGGTCAACAAGTTCACATTTGACCTCAAATCCAAATTTTGTGCGAATGTGAGGATTCTAATGCCTTGGACGTTGCACGATGCAGTCCAATAGGCCTCATAGCTGAGGAAGAATTGACCCGCGGGAGTCTGGGCATGACTCCTACAAGACAGTCTAGACTAGCGACATCATGTGTGTAGTAACATCAAATGCCAACCATACAAGACATCAGGTTATTGATACGTCTAGAGGACCCTTGTTCATGACACGATGACGATAGGTTCCTCAACAGAAAACTCCCTACAGGGGACCACCACATCAGCGACAATGTCACAAATAGCCGCATTTTAGGCATGTCAGTAGAATCGACCAGGATCTTAGGTTGGTAGGCCAACAAATTCTACTTTGGAGCCAGGAGTAGTGGATCGAAGACGAGTGCTAGACGTGTGGAGAGCCACCTTACCAACAAGACTGTCTGATTGAAAAGGCCAGAGCGGTCGGGTCAACAGGACACACTACCATTGTAGAGGTGGGTAGGGCCCACAGGATTCATGACCGTGGTGAATAACCGCTAGGCCAAGCACCAATCCACTATGCTTGAGGCGTCAGGTACCATCGCCAACCAAAATTTTAGTATTGATAGATCCCAGTGCTATAGAGATTTTTAAGTCTAGCACCACACTGAAGGGATTTAAATAAAGGCAGTTGATAAGATGAGTTTAGATACATCGAAATGGCTTTGGGTGCCAATCAGATGTTGGAGGAAGGATGGGTCATGGAGACTCTGTATTGACTATTTTCAATTGAACAAGGCAACGATCAAGAACCAGTATCCGTTGCCTAGAATAGACGATTTGTTTGATCAAATGAAGGGCGCAACGGTGTTTTCAAGATCGAATTGAGATTAGGTTATCATTGGTAACGAATTAAAGGGGATGATATTCCTAAGACAACATTCAAGACAAGGTTTAGACATTATGAGTCTACCGTTTTACTGACAAATGCCCCAGAGAATTTATGAGCAGGATGAATGGGGTGTTCCACGAATCCTTGGACACGTTCGTTCAAATATTCATTGACGACATAATGATATATTCATTGATGATGGAAGAATGTGATGAAATTTTGCACTTAATCTTACAGTGTTTATGAGAACACAATTTACGGGAAACTGTCAAAATACTCTCGAGGATTCATTGCTTAGGGCATGATATATCCGAAGAAGGCATCTTTGTGGATCCAACAAAGATAGAGGCTATTATGGAATGGCCTGTGTCGAAAAACCTGTTGTTTAATTGGGTTGGTTGTCATTGATTTCAACCCTTGAAGAAAGTCCGATAGCAAAAAGGTTTGGGTAATGGACGCAAGTTTGTTTTATGGATAATGGTATGAGTTTTGATATATTTGCATGTAAGACTATTCTATATTGATAGTACATGTCATGCCATTTACGGTGGTATTTGGAATGTCACATAATTCCTCACGGTTAGAGAGTTATGGCCATGTGAAGTTGGAGAACCCTCATGAGTCATCTAGAAGCCCCAAAAAGTCAAAGTGTTTGCAAAAGAAATTATTTAAATAATAAAGTTAATGGAGAACTCCCTAAAATAAGGAAAGTGGGATGCTACATGAAAGTATAAACAAGAGGCAAGGCTCTCTCATTTAATCACACTTGAACATATTGAATATCTTTTGTTGTGTAAGGCTTATTGCAAGTACTCATCGATACATCTGAAGTTGCGAAAGTCTGAGGTAATACGAAAGGTTGATGGTGAAAGTTTCAGAATTACAATGAATACTAAAAAACCCTAATTTCCGAGATGTACGCAGGTTGACAGTGTATTGGGGTGCGTACATATGCGGGCTAACAATGTATTAGGGTGCATACATACGCGGGCTGACAGTGTATTAGGGTGCGTACATGTGGGTAAAGACATGGAAACTTGAGAAGATGAAGATGCAGAGGTTCTAGATTCTGAGATCAAGCTCCCAGGAAGGTCTACAATGCTCATATACATCAGATATATCCATTGGTTCAAGAGGTATGTCTTATTTCTATGAATAGTTGGATTTTGATGCATGCATGAGAAATGGTTATGGAGATTTGAAGATTCTCCCTAGAGAGACTAGTGGAAACATGGGATATTCTATATAAGTTAGATATACAAAAATACAGTGCTGGTATATTTCTCATTGATACTTCTTGTTGAGGCACATTTTGTATTTCTTGGCATGTGGCTAAAGGTTTTTGTGGTACATGGTTGAGAGCTTGTATTGGTTTATGTATTGAAATGTTGAATATCAGAAAGGGTTTGAAGTCTAGATCATGTGAGGGTTATTATACTTGTTCATGATTACACACACTTATGGCACATGACTAGAGAGAGATATAGAGTTTTTGGGTAAAGGTTATGTATGAGGATGCATATACAGGGTACAAATATAGTCTGGATATAGTAACAGGTTACAAATCTATGTGAAAGAAGTTACATAGGGTCAAAAGTTTTTAGAAGGCATACGCAGGCTGCATAATAGTTTGATCACGTACATACATGGGCCACACAACAGATATGGCACGTACATACATGTGTTGCAGAACTACAGGTCGTGCATCTGTTGTATTTTGGTTGATACATGTTCGGTTCAGGTACAGGTTGATTGCAAGGAAGTAGTACAGGTTGGTTGCAGGTTAGTGGTACAGGTTGACACAATTGAATAGTGGTATATCTCACAGTGATAGTGTGACAGTGGTTCCATCATTCTACTTCTACGTCAGAGCGGTTGGACGGATCAAGGACAGGTGGTTGTAGCCACCTTCCGGTTGTAGCCGTGGAACATAGGGGGTTGTAGACTCCTTCTAGTTGTATCCATAGAATTGGGGAGTTGGATCTTCCCTCAGATTGTAGCTTGAGAAAATAGGGGGTTGGAGCCTCCTTCCAGTTGCAGCTGGAAAACAAAGGAAGTTGGTACTTCCAATGAATGTAATTCTTCAAGACACATAAGAAAAAACATTATGTGGTTTTCTCCCACTTTGGGTTTCCACGTAAAAACATTGGTGTACTCTGTATGTGTATGATTCCTCATTTTTTCATTGTTTATTTACTCTGCAATTATTGGATGATAATGCTACACTGATATAACACTTGCATTATATGGTTAAAAATGCTTAAATTTCTCTATTATCGATTCACCCTCCCTCTCAGTAATCCAACAATTGGTATCAGAGCAGGTTCCTTCAGAAACCAGTTTAACCACTGAAAGGTAGATCATGGAGAGCAACAACATGTATAAAAATGGAATACCACAGTTTGATAGACAAAAGTATGCATTTTGGAGAAGAAGGATGAAAACATATATACAGGCACAAGGATTTGAAATTTGACAATCAGTTATAGATGGATACAAAGAACCAACAGTTCCGCCAACAAATGAAAGAGCAATAAAACTCGGTCAAAATAATTCCAAAGCCACAAATGCACTTATGAATGGTCTTTGTGAATAAATATTCACCAAAGTTATACATTGTAAATCTGCTAAAGAGATTTGGGACAAACTTCAAAATATTTATGAAGGAGATTCAAAAGTCAAAGTAGCAAAGCTTCAAACTTACAAAGGTCAGTTTGAACAACTAAAGATGAAGAAAGATGAGAATATTGCAACTTATTTCTTACGAGTCGATGAAATAGTAAATGCAATCATAGGATTGGGAGAAGAAATCAAATAATCTGTAATTGTTCAAAAGGTACTAAGATCTATGCCTATGATATTTGACCCTAAGATATCAACACTAGAAGAAAGGGAAGATCTAGACTCAATAAGCATGGATGAACTACATGGAATCTTTAGAGCATATGAAATGAGAACTGAACAGGAAAAGCCAGATATAAAATAAGCAAATTTCAAAGCATCCAAAAGGTCAAATCAAAAGGGAAAGCAAAAGGAAAAAGAACATAGCAACAACGATGACATCTCAGAAGATGATGAAGAAGTGGCTAACTTCATTAGAAGATTGAACAAGGGAACCGGTGATAGATATAGAGGTAAGTTTCATTTGATTTGTTTTAATTGTGATGGTATTGATCATTTTTCTAACAAATGTCCTCATAAGAAAAATAAGAGGAATGATGAAGATTACTCAAATAACAAACAAACATATAAAGGAAAAATAACCACAAAGAAAGTTTTCAAGAAAATCTTATGCACCAAAGAAGACATCTCATCATCAGATGAAGATGAAGTCGGTGACAGTGAGACAAAAATAGTTCTATGCATGGCAGTAGAAGACTCTAACAAAGAAGACATCGAAGAAGAATATGAAAAGGCTGAAGAATAATATGAAGAGGCAGAAGTTGATTACCGAGAATAATTGTTGTGTGCCATAGAAGTTATAAGAAGAGAAAAGAATAAAAACAAGAAGCTATAAGCGGAACTAGACAACAAAGAAGACACTCAGGAATTAGAAAAAATGATCACAAATTTAAAGGTTCAAATAGAAGAATATAAAAGAATTGAAGAAGCACTCAAAGAACAACTAGAAGAAAGAGACAAGATCATTGAAAATTTGGAAGCGAAGATTGTCACATTAAGAGATGGTCTTCAAAAGAAAAATACGCAGAACAACTCAAAAGTTTTGGATGACATTATCAGCAGTCAAAATCCCCATCATGACAAGTCCGGACTTGGATACAATCAGAAAGAAAAGGGATCAAGCTCCAAAACAACAGAACAATAAACATATCTGAAAAGCTATGCAGAAATAATAAAAGGGGATATGAAGACCTACAAAGAATATTATAGGGAAAATTCTCCACTGAGAAGATTCATATTTCAGAATCAACGAGCGACAGATAAGCCTTAGGAGAAAGAAGGATTCATAAGAGCAACTCCTTTCAGAAGATCTTCAACTCCAAAGTATCAAACTATATTTTTTGGTTTATGTTATGCATGTAATAATTTTGGACATAAAGCTATGAATTGCAGAGCTAACAACAAGAACATAAACAACTTTGAAATTCATACACAAAAGGGTTATCCAAGAAGGCCCAAAGAAACACATAGAAGAAGTTACAACAGGTTTGAATCATTGAGCACTGAAGTGGAATGCTGCAAGTGTCACAACTTTGGACACATGGACAAATATTGCAGAATGACAGTTCCTCCTAGAGAACCACAACATAAAAAAAACAGTCACAGATAGGAACATTAAAAGAGAACGTGAATAAGAAAGTAAAATCAATATAGCAATGAAGAATGCACACTCGCTCTACAAGATAAGGAGAAAAAACGTGGTTGGTATGTTGACAGTGGCTGCTCAAAACACATGACAGGTGATAAAGACATGTTTCTTACATTAAGAAAGGAAAGAGATGGATTAGTCTCATTCATAAATGATGATTCAACTAAAATCATTGGAAAAGACACAGTCAGAATTGGAAACAAGAATACCAAGGCAGAAAATGTTCTACTAGTAGAAGATATGAAACATAATCTTCTAAGTGTGAGTCAAATGTGTGACCAAGGTCGTAAAGTTACTTTCGATTCACAAAAGTGCGAGATAAGAAAATAAGGTTTAGGAAAATTGATTACAACAACTTCAAGAACTTCAAGCAACATATATGTACTAAGTGAAATTGGAAATGAAAAGTGTTGTCTAGGAAAGGAAGATGAAAGTTGGCTATGGCACAAAAGAATGGGTCACATACACTTTGATAACCTTGTTAAAGTCAACAAAAATGAAGCAGTTAGAGAAATGCCCCAGATTACGAAACCAACCAATACCTTATGCAAAAATTGTCAACAAGGAAAGCAAACAAAGACCAGGTTTAAATCAAAAGAATATTCAACGACAAGACCACTGGAAATTTTGCATAATAATCTATTTGGACCAACTACAACAAAGGGTTTAAAAGGTGAGAAATACTTTATGTTATTAGTTGATGATTATACAAGAATGACTGCAGTTTGCTTTCTCAGGAATAAGTCATAAGCTTTTGAAAACTTCAAGGTCTACAAGGAAATGGTTGAAAATAAAATGGATTCAAAAATCAAATGTTTGAGATCTGATAATGGAGGAGAATTCACTTCAAAGGAATTTATGGACTACTGCAGCAGACATGGAATAAAAAGGAAATTCTCCATTTCTAGGACACCTCAACATAATGGGGTTGTTGAAAGAAAAAAACATGACAGTACAAGAAATGGCTTGAACAATGTTAATGGATTCCAAATTGAAAGATATCTTTTGGACACATGTAATGCATACAACGGTTCACATTCAAAACAGAGTAATGCTCAGAAATACCATTGACAAAACTCCCTACGAGCTATGGAAAGGAAGACCAACAAATGTGAAGCACTTCAGAGTATTTGGAAGAAAATGCTACACCAAAAGAGAAAATGGAAGAATGGGAAAGTTTAACTCTTGTGTGGACAAAGGAGTACTTGTTGGTTACTCAAGTACAAGGAAATCATACAAGTGTTACAATTTGAGGTTGAACAAAGTTGTAGAAAACATCAATGTAACAATTGATGAAATAGGTGGACGATAATTAAAGGAATAAGTAAATTAATCAATGGAACAACTTTACGAAGAAGAAGCAGAAGATGAAGAAGAAGTAGAAGGGGAAGATGAAGAGGATCAGACAGAAGTAGAAGAGCAAGTTTTAACTATTATCTACCCCGACCCCCACCCTCATAAGGTGGGGGTTGGGGTAGATAATGTACTCTTGTAAGTGTAGTTTGCGCATATACTTTTGTAAGTGCAGTATGCACTTGTACTCATTTTTATTTGTTTCATGCTTTCAACACCTATAGAAAGTGATTTTCAATCTATAATGGACTAAAAATTATGATCCTTGAATTGGAAAAAAAATTGGAGGCACAAAAGAAATGAAAACTTAGTTATAACAAGCATGTGCAAAACTCACACAAGCAATTTTAAAATGGGAGAAAACCTGCATGAGGTAGAAAAACTCTAATGTACATTAAACTTGCGAAACTAGTAATGAGCTTCAAGTTGAGGGAAGGATCCTTTGTTCCTTGCTCTCTACTACCCTATATACTATTCAAACTCTTTACAAGATACAATTAGAGGATCACTGAGATCCATTACAAGATGATGAAGGTTATGAAACTACCCTTTTTTTTTTACGAATATGTGAAAAATCATCTCAATTATAAATAGTAATAATAATTTTTTCCATAAAAACACAATCTCAAAGTTTTTTGAATTCATCTAGATGTTCCAAATTGCGATTTGAGCAATAACATGATCCGAAATGGATTCACAATATTAACCCCTCATCCAAAATATGGAATAATTTTTTTGTAAAGTTTGCAATCAACAATTGCCTTGAAGATACAAGGTCAATTGCCTCAAGAAGGTGAAACTAATCACCTTCATGGTTGACATTCTAGGGAAACTCTATTAAATATAATCCTTTCTTGATGGAAAGGGAACAACCACAACTAAGGGAGATGGAGAGGAAATGAAGGAAGGGTGGACTTACTCAAATTTCAAAGACTATCCCTAAGCTAAAGAAATATGCAATATCACCAATGAGTAGGAATGCATTAAATCTTTAATTGAGAATGCATAGCTCACCCCTTGTAACAATTTCTTGAGCCTAATGAAATCCCCACCGAATGATAGGTTTCCCATTTGGGTTTCTAGGGTAAAAATATGTTGTCCATGGTGCACATAATTTCTTTGTGCTTGAGTTCTATGTAAGCTCAATTTTGCCTTGGTTTTAAATATGTTGTTTGGGCACCATGTAAGCCATAAATCTTAGCATGTAATGTCATTGAATTAATTTCTCTACTCAATTGGCATTTTATATAATATCCACCTTTGATTGACTCATTAGATTGTCAATTGGTGCAATGCTAGTTTACCTGCAATGCCTCTCAACCTATAGCACTACCATCCCTTTGTTTAAATCACTAGTTATGTTCACACTTGCAAGAAACAAGTAACCACAAAGCCAATTTTCCTATGCTAAAGTCATTGGTTTGACCCACAACTCGATTTCACAATTTAATCCCAAGTGTCAGATGTGTGAATTTGTTAGGCTCTTTTTTAGCATCAAATATGAACAACCAACTAAAATAATTGTCAGGTCATTCACTGATTAACAACTACATCCATAGACTCAAAACCTTGCAAATTCTATATCTTGGGAATGGACGTATTAATAGTTGGTTAAATGATGCCACAACTTGATTTATCATTTAGTTGAATCACTGGAGTATTTTCTTAAGTGCCTAATTTCCCTCTTGTTAAGCATTTGACTGTTAGCTATAGCCATGTTGAATGGGTAGAATGAAGTGTTGGGTACGAATACTTTAATAAATAGAGTGACGTTGTTCCTTTGATCAATTACCTATGGTGCATGGGAAAAGGAATGGGCATGAGTGTTGCATAGGCACATTATAATTGTAGAGTACCATTTTGTTTTGGCTTTGACAATTAATAGTTTACATTGCAGAGTTTAATTGTTGTGTAATCACTTTCATATAATAGAGTTTAATAATTTGTTAGAGCATGCACTCTTATGTGAATGGGCAATGTGTTGGAATTGAAATGCATTAATATTTGTGTTGTAGAGATTGTATGGGGAATTGTAAACTCAACATTGACATAAGCTTTGAGCTCAAATTTGAATAGGGATACCCGTTTAGACCAAGGACAATATCCTTGTAATCAATTATGAACAAAGTCACTGCATTGGTGTTTGATGGTAATTGTATATTGTAGAGAATTACATATATTTTTAAGAGAGGATCCATGTTGGTGAAATGTGTGGGCTATTAGTCCTTTGTTTATGGATCATAAAGATATATAATTTTAACAACATATAGAACTGGATCCCATAAGGTCATTGAAAATTAGGAAATCTAAGTGTTGATTATACAAAGGTGAGTGCAATAGGGCTAGGATAAAAACTACAATTTTAAAGGTTTTTGAATTCATCGTGATAATCAAAATTTCTACAAGTTAGTTATACAAAATTGAGTTCAACAAGGCAAGAGTTGATTATACAAAATCGAGTGCAATGGGACAAAGAGAAGGTTTGAGACCTTACATGCTACTTCTTGCAAGCCTTAATAGAAACCTATCAACATGTCTTCATGAAAGGCTATGAGACATGAATAACAAAAGACACAATTTTCAAGTTAGATGTGGATGCAAAAGAGTTCAAGGCACCGTGATGCTTGTTCAACTCAACCATATGATAAATGTGAAGCGAACTCTCTCTCACATGATAGTCAATAATTTTTTTTTGAAAATGTGAAGAAAACATAAATAAACTTACATTATATTTTTTTTGAAAATGTGGAGAAAACATAAATAAACTTAAATTATATTAAGTAAAATATCAAAGAATTTATATAATCTTTATAACATAAACTTGTGAACTCTGGATTTATATCATTTTACATCTCATAAAATTATTATCATAAATTTTATTAATAAATTAACAAATTGTTGATTAATTATACGATTCAACATCCTATAAAATTATTATCATTAGTTAATAGACTCAAGCTCCCATGTTTTAAGAATATATTAAATGTTTAATAGATATTAGATGGTCGAACACAATATAATAAATGTTTAATAGATTTTAGATGCTCTAACACTGAATATAGAAATAGAAAAAGCTTTACGAAAATTTCATTTTTAAATAAAGTGTTGTGAAACCGACTACTTAGCCTTTAAGAATTATCTTTGTTACATTTCTGAAAATAAGATTGCTTCTGCTTCTATGTATGTGCTCAAATAAGGTATATTGAGTGGCCTTTGAGGTATCATAGAAGGGCAGATGGAGCCGACACAGAAACAAAGATGGTGGGCGATTGGATTGACAATATAACGAGTTCAGATATTCCATTTCGACACGAGTCTTCTTTAATCATTCTGGGTCTGGGTAGAGTATTGTTAGAAGTTAATTAAACAATCAGTCAAGTAGATAAGCTTGCAATAAATGCACCCACTGCATCGATTTCGGTAAATTTTTGAAAGAATCAGAAACGTCTAGAAGAAGCAATTTCAGTTATTGATCTTGAAATTAATCAATGGTGGAGCTCATCTCATCACTGTATAAATACTCATGCCTCTAATACAATAGACAAACTGTTTTGTATGTGCTTCGTGTCTCTTTGTGTGTGAATTCTTTGATTAGTATTACATCCACTTTTTTACAGGTGTCTCCAGTATTGAAAGTGTGATTGGTTTTGAAGAGTTTTGTTTATAAGATGATAATGAAGATTATAGTTAAAAGGAAACATAAAAAAAAATTCAATTAATTAAGGATTGACAAAAAAAAATTCAATGTCTAGAAAAAAATTAAATATTCCTGAATCA